>RJWM01034962.1:0-19316 GCA_004363535.1 Dasyprocta punctata | reverse complement strand
TTGTGCTTTTCTTTTCAAAGAAAATAAATAAGAAGTTTTTTCTTAATTTCCATCCCTGAGTGAAGATGATTTTTCCTGCATGATATTAGAGCACTTACTTACCTTTTCCAGTTTAAATTTTGATCAGATTTGGAGGTTCTAGTTAATCCAACAAGTTAATTTCAATATCCATATAAATATTAAATTCAGTGTTGATCTTCTTTGTGATAGTGGTATATGATACTTACCATCAGCAATATCATCATAGATCTCTCCATCACTGTAAAGGCAGAAAATAATTTTCATTTTATCAAAAAAAGTTTCCTAATGTTAAAGCAATAGATAGAAGAAAAGAGCAGTAGTATAATTTTTATAGAACACAGGCCTTTCATGGAGAAAAGTTACATGTTACATATTTACAAGTAAAAAGAAATTTCTTTTTTTCTATTTATTTATTTGGTACTGGCACTCGAACTCACGAACCCATGCTTGCCAGGCAGGTGCTTATGCTGGTGAGCTTAATCCCCAGCCCGAAAGAAATTCCATATTCATCTGCATCTCTTTTTTCACTGGCTTTATTTAATCCTAGTTCATCAACAAATAGAATGATTGACCCAGACTATGTCCTCCTCTACCCATCTTCACACCTCACCATAAGTCAGTATGAAACAGGGCTCAGAAATGAGTGTTGAAATAAACTGAATTGTCATGGCCACTTCTCCACCAAGGGTCTTAATTCCAAACTGTAACAAACTTTTATATCCATTAATATTAGATTCATACTTTCATTTGAATTTCAAAAGTTGAATGAAACACAATAATATTTGGTATTGGGAACAGCCCCCCCATTTTCACATTTCTAGTTATAACTTATAAATATCAGTTTTATAATATGTAAATATTAGCTATAAGTAACTAAGATATAGTTGTTATGAAGATTCTTGTTGCATAATTCTAAAATATTATTTATGATTAAGGGTATCATCCGCAATAATAGTTTTGGCTACTTTTTCACAATTCAGGTTTTGCCTGGTCCCGAATCTTGTGAAATATTCCACTCAGCAAACATACTGGGTCCCTCTTGTGTATGAGGAGGCATAAGTGAGAGTAAGGTACAGGCATGGCTTTTAAGAAGCTTATAACCTAATGAGAAACAGAATGGTCTGTCCGTAAGAAAAGAGAAAGTATTATAAATATGAACATTCTCATGAAATGTAGGATACAGTTCCAAAATTCTTATATGTGAGGTAACTTTGTCTCTTAGACCAGACCCACTCTGAATTCCAGTCCTCTCTCAGTATTTGATCATAGGAGCAGTGGCAGGACCTCGAAACGGCTGCCAGCTATGGCAGATGTTGTGAGTTCCCTATGGCTTCTGTTAGGGTCCTTTCTCTGAGACTGCAGAAGGGGTTTGATTCATTGAAATCTGATGCAAATGTAGAGGACAGGTTTTCCTGCCTGCCACTCATTTGATAAATGTTTATTCACTTTAATAGGTGGCAAGCCAATAATTACTTGCACAGTATACTCCCATATTCTCCCTTAATCGTTATATGATAATCATTCTTCCCATAAAATTTATTTTTTTCATACAAGAAGTCCTATTGAAAAGTCCACTGCCTTATTAGGAAAGGGGACGTATACTAGGGAGAGAGGAGGGGTAAGAGGGTAGAGCAAAGGTAGACATGATTGAAGCACAATATATACATCTATGGAAAAGCCACAGTGAAACTCATTAATTTGTACACTTCATATGTATTAATAGTTACAATAAAAAGATGCAAAAGCAAAATATGTTCCTTGCTTATCACTGTAATTATTACTGAGTAAAAAAAGATAGACACTACATTGATTTTTCTTTTAACTCTCTTTGCTGCCAGAGCTCTGAATACTGATATATCTCTTTCTACTTCTTGGTATCAAGTTGTTTATGAAATAAGAGTTTGGGGATCCTACCTGATTTTCTCATTATGCTGAATTTCATAAATATTTTGCATTGCTGTAAGACCCAAACTGATAATGGAGTTCATTTCTTGTACTGGGTTTCCCGAATTAGAATCGTAAAGCATTTTGGATAATTTCAATGGCACACTCGTATCAGACTGTGGCAGTCTGTGACAAGGTCTTATTCATAAGAATAAGAAGAATCATTGACTATTATCTTTTTTGTGGCATGCTTCCAACAAAGGCAACATAATACTCTACTATGCCTGATACAAATGTAGAAAAAGTCTGAGTAAGGGACTAAACATTAAACTGTTGTCAGGTGATATTAGTACCTACTCTGTAGACACTACTTAGCCTCTGATTCATTCAATTCAACAACTATATGAGTCAGCAAGTGAAATACAGAGTATTAGTGAAAGGCTCAGTGGCTGGCCTGTCTGTCTTCAATGGAGAGCCCAATGAGTGTGTGGAACTATGAAACATATAAAGAGAAAGGCTCTTTGCTTACGTGAGTGGCACTTTATGAAAACTTTAACTTTATTAAGCATACTAATGACTTGATATTAGTATAAAATATGGTTTTCAGTTTATTTATGATAATGTAACCAGTTACATTATTTAAATGATACTAGAAATCTTTTAATAGAAAAGCGTAAGACTCTTTTTTACAAATACAGTTGTAGAAGAAAATGAGCTTACTTGTCCACCAGATGACTCCGAAGGACATAACCATCTATGAAACAAAAAGAAAATAAACTTTTTTATTGGTACAGCTTTGAAAAAAATCTTTGATATTTATTTTAAGAAACTAACACATAAACAAATAATTATTTTGGTATAATATACTGATGATTGTATCTATTTCAAAATATGACCTATTTTATTCGTGTCCACTTTCCTTCCTTTCTTTTCCTTTTCTCCAGATTTTTTTTCTCTCTCTCTGACATATCTCCTTTTCCCTCAATTTACAATATTTCCTCCCTTCCTCTTTTAAAAAAATCATTTTTCTCTTTGAACCTCTACAGCTGCTGGACGTGGTGGTGTACATTCTTAATCCCAGCACTTGAGAGGCTGAGGCAGGAGGATCCTTGTGAGTTTGAGACCAGCCTGGGCTACAAAATGAGCTCAAGGCCAGCCTGAACTGCACAGTGAGACCCTGTCTCAAAAAATATGGCCAGACATTTAGCTCAGTGGCTCAAGCACTTGCCTGGCAGGCCTGAGGTTGTGAGTTTGATTCCTGGTACCAATACATAAATAAACAAATAAATGAATAAACAAACTACTACAGATGGAAGCATAAGACTAACTCAGATTTTCATTTATTTCTTCAAGCTCTTACCTACATACCTATGTGATCCGGTTTTATACTACAAAAGCCACTTAAATCTAAGTGTTTTAAATATAACCAGATCTAAGACTTACTTTTTCAAATTACATTGGACAGAATCAGAACTGCATCAAATTCCCTTTCAGATGCCACTGAGCTAATAATGGTTTCTTGGGGAAGAATACCACCTAAATCACCCCATTGAGCTAAAACCCCAGCTATTTTGTTGACTTAATACGAAAAGATTTTCTAAAGATCATAGAATTAAAATTATAGATTCAAATTCAAGAAAGTGAACTTAATACTAAAAAAATTAACTTAATACTCAAAAAGTATTCCAGGGTAAACTATCTATGATAATTCATGCCTGTAATCCATAGTGCCAGCAGTCTGGGAGGCTGAAGCAAAGAGATCACGGGCTTGAGCCCAGCCAGGGAAATTTAGCTGTGTAGTAAGACTTCAATTCAAAATAAATCAAAAGGGTAGAGGCAGCTGAGATAGCTCAGTATGAATACCTTGAGTTCAGTGCCCATTTCTTAAGAAAAAAAAAGGTATACCAGGGTAAGAATGTATCTATCTTATCAATAAATCCACTATTTTTAATGAAAAATTCATAACCATAGTATTTGGAAAACAAAGAATCAAAAGTTATTTTTGAAGTTTTGTAGTATAGAATAATGAAGCACGTGTCAAAATGGTAGAAACACAATAGTTTTTTTTTTTGAGTTTGGAATTTTAGATCATGTTATACTTTCTGTTTTATTATAATTAGAGCAAAAGTATCACAAAATTATTGCTGTAAGAACACCTATAGCTAACATCCATGGTCTCTAGATATCCTTTCATATCACAGTTCATTTAATGTTACTGGTGTGTATATGTAATGTACATACAAATAAAGAATATATGTTATATGAGAAATACTATATATATTCATAAATGTTACATATGCTATATGTTTATATATATTCATATACAAATATGTCTCTCTCTCTATATATATATATATACACACAAAGAACAAAATAGATGAACGATAAATAGGAAATAAGGAAAAGTTCAAATACTTCTTCAGGTTACATATTCTGTTGTTTTAGAAATATTGCAGTTATGTCTTAGTTACTTCTCTTGTTGCTAAGACAAAATATCCAACATCCGAAGTTAAAGGAAGAAAGGTTTATTTCAGCTTGCAGTTTTTAGAGGTTTCAGTTCATAGTTGCCTGGTTCCAAAGCAGGGCAGCATGCCGTAGGGGCATCATAGAAGGGAAGCAGTCCATGGCAGGGCAGGTAGCAGGCAGCAAAGCAACAAGCAGCAGCAGCAGCAGCAGCAGCAGCAATCCTCCTTTTCCCTTTTATCCCTGGGTGCCATCTACACCCAGAGTGAGGCTTTCCATTACCCACACCCAGAACTATGATAAAATGATTAGCAGACTAATCTAGTAACATATACCCTGAATAGTAATGTTACATCCATAATCCACAATCAGACACCTTAGATCCAGCCACCTCCGAAGTGTCACCTATGATCACATGAGGCTTTGCGGGGAACATCTAAATACAAACCGTAACAAATATATATGCTAATACGTTTCATTTATACTAATAGTTTATCTTAGTTCATTGAAAAGAAAGTTTGTGTTATTATCTGTTTGTTTCTTTTTGTACTCTATTGTTTGGTTATGAGAGTTGTCTTATTTTTTTCATAAAATAACAAAGAAAATTTTATTTTCTTGTGCTTTTAAGTAATTTACTTTTTAAAACTAAACTTGGCTAAAATTTTGTAGGTCTGGGTAAAACATTATATATTAAAACATTAAAACTGTCCTTTGTATGACCAAAATCAGTAATTCATGGTACACAGCTTTATTATTTCTACTTCATGAATTAATTCTAGAATACTACTCTCTTAGATTCTCAGACCCTGACTACATTCCTTCCTATATCTATCCTGTTCAAGTTTCTAAGAAACAGCTCTCACTTCTGTTGATAATTCTGTTATTGTTACTTTGTGTGTGTGTGTGTGTGCGCGCGCGCGTGCATGTGTGTGTGCCACATAGGCATCAATGACTGTGAATATTATTTAAGAAGACTGTATCCAGGAGATGAGGTGTGGGATAATACTGTGCTGCTGTATTTTAGTTCTCAAGTGATGTGATAATTTAGGGTTCACTAGCTATAAAATTGATAATACAGCATTTTTACAGGATTACAGACTTTTAATATAGTATGTGTCTTGCTATCAAGTACCTTTAAGAATCTGGTAACACTTCATTCTATTAAAAGCACAATTCATGACGATGTCAAAACAGGTGACTTATCAAGAATTTTTTATATAATCTCTCCATTATATTTCTTTGAAATTTTTTTGCAGTAGGAAAATACTCTCTTTGCTCACATGTTCCATGTACATTCATCATAGCAGATGTTAACAGAATGTACAACCCCCCCCCAAAAAAAAACCAAAACACCTTTAGCGTGGTTCTGTACCACGTTGAAAGGCTGCTGTGCTCAGCTTTGTACACTGAAATTGCTGGTACATGAGGGATTCTTAAACAGCATACAAAATTATGATTTGGAAACCTCACATTCATAGAGCAGAACATAGTGACTTGAAACAAATGTTTGGAAATATGTGGTAGGGTAGAGCCTGTTAGGAAACTAACACCCAACCCCCATACATGGCAGCTAATTTCTTCTCGAAATGTTTGTTTGCTATAGTACTGATGTGTTTCAGGACTAATGAGTCACTTTTTAGAAGGATATTGTGACTGTAAAGTTACCAAGGAAATGGAAAATACTCTTGAGAAAATGGAAATATTCTTTATTGTACTATTTTCAAACATATTTACTTAATAAAAAATGACAATTTTTCCTCATTATTTATTATGTTTTATGTTGAGAAATAAGCATACTCAAACCTGTAAGGTTTGTCCTCATGCATCTTATAAATAATAAAATCATAGTGTTTAGATTTATCTAAGCAAATGAAACAATGTCCAGCTTCATAGGAAATGCTAGTAATATAACTGAAAAAAAGTGTGTGTTATATCACTAAATATAAATTATATTCACTCTTCTTGCTCTAGTTTCTGGAGCCTGATATCACAGTAACTTTTTAAATTTTTGAGTTTAAAAATGTTTTTCTACAGTGAACATGTGTTGTCCTAAATTTGAGATGAGATTTACTTAAGAAGTGGTCAGCTGGATTTGTGAAGGTCTAAAGCACCTTTAAAGTTTCTCTGTGTTTGTTGCCCATAATAGAGAACATTTTGGCCACAAATAACTCAGCTCCTGTTTCATTCCACACTTTTTTGTATAATAGTTTTCTCCAGTGACAGGAGGTGGGAAAACTCATAGCTTATGAGACACTGACTTGTGGAATATGTGCAGATATTAGCTAGAAATTTTAAATGTTTAGGAATGTGCCAGAAATATATTAAGATCCCAACACCTACACACTTCTCACTTCTACAAGTCAGTGAGTGAGACTTGATCAAATGTAATGATGTCTATAAAAGTGGCTTGTGCTCCACTCTACAATGGTAAAGGGATTATTATTCATGCTTTACCCTCTAGCTTCTACCATTGCCAACTTCAGGTTGTTTTTCTTTCTTTGGTAGATTTAAGAAGAATGAAGGACAGGGAAAACATTAGTCTAGTACTATGGTGCTAGAATGCACAGGCCTTTATTACAAATTAGATGTGGAAATAAGGAACTGAAAGATTTAGAAGCTCCTCAATGATACCTAACAAACTAACCATACTACTAAGACTAAAACGGAGAATTTCTGTCTGCTAACCAGCTGGACTATTTAATAGAGTTATTTTGACTGTCTAAATATTCAGACTTATATCTGGATATCCATATAGCATTTCCAAATTTTTACACTTGAAGCAAGCTCCACTCAAGATGCAATGCACTGAACACTGTGTGGCCACACAATGTTGAAAATATTTCATTGAAGCTATTTTTAAGCTTAGACTCTAGTAGGAGTAATAAACTGGTAAAACCATAATGGTAATTACAGCAGCAAAAGTAATATAATGGCAGAGTTGGGAAGAGAAGGTCATGGGGTGTCTCGAAGAAAGAAGGGAGTGCTTTTAATTTTAAATGATAACTGAGTTGTTTTAAATAGACAATTGTGGGCCTTCCTACTTAAATAAAACAGCACAATTGGATGAACCAGCACAGTTTATTTAGAGAATGAGAAGAGTACAGTTTGTATTTGTGGAGTACCAATTGTAGATAGGAAAGTATACTTAAGTAAAATGAGGCTAGCTCATAAAGGGTTTTATATGTTAGCCTAACGACTTGTATTGTTAATAATAATATTTGGTTAGCTGGGAATGGTGGCACATGCCTGTACTGTCAGCACTTAGAAGGCTGAGGTGGGAGGATTGCTGTGAGTTTGAGGCCAGCCTGAATTCATAGCAAGATCCTGTCTCAAAAAAAAACCCAAAAAACAAAAAACAAAAAACCCCCAAAAAACTCCCCCAAACTCCACCAACCAACCAATCAGCCAACGAACAAAAACCCCAAAAAGCAGAAAACAACAATGAAAAATAATATTTGGTTAGCAGTGTGATGAGTGGAACGGTGAAAGTTAAGGGTAAAGCAAACAAACCATTACAAGGCTATTGCAGTTTTCTAGGCGAGAGAACTAAATTCGTACAACAATCATCCCAAATCTTCAAGAAGTATGTGAAGACTGCATTAGAAATTAAGGAAATTAAGAATAATCAAGACATTATGTATGGTGGTCCAGTATTTTGGGACACAGTAGGATCGTAAGTTTCAGCTCAGCCTGGGTAGTTTAGTGAGCCTCTGTCTCAAAATAAAAAAGGAAAAGGATAAAAGGGATAGGGATATAGCTCAGTTTGAAGGCCTGGGTTTAACCCCAGACTTGGTGGTGAGTATGATCAAGGATCCAATTCAAGAAACAAATAAATAGGAGGTTTGCAAACATTAAGGAAAGTAGGAAGTTTGAAAAAATTAAAGTGAAGTTAAACAGGTATGATAAGTAAATCTTTAAATAATGCTAATGTGGAAGGCAGTAGCAGATGTACATCATACCCCTCCATCACCACTTGAGTACCTATTGGTCCAAATTTTAACTGACAGCACTTGCGTGTAAAAGTATGTATGTATATATGTATTTATTTATTATGGATGATTTTTCTCTGGCTTCCACATCTCTCTGTTAATTTGTTCAGCATTCCAAATAACTTTCTAACTGCCCCAAAATAGGTTTTAACCTACCAGTGGATAAATAACCCATTTTTTTTCCCACTTGGTAGGATAACCCTGATGCTGAGATTCTTGGCAGTATTAAGCTTCAATAACCAAGTGATAAGTTTTTGATAACAAGGCTTTAGTGACTACTTTCCCTTCTTTGTCGCATTTTTGTTTACTGCTATTTTCCAGAGTAGCTTTTGAAATGGGAAAGTCAAGATGAAGTTCAGCCCAAACATAGTCTCTACAAAAAAAGCAGCAGATATGTAAGCACTATCAATATTCATTTCATTTCTAGTGTATTTAAATAGACCCCCAAACCACCTAAGAATTGAAACAGTTATCAGTGAATTTAGAAATCATAAAATATGCTGGTATTATAGCCAGAAGGGGGAAAAAGATATATTACATTTTTTGTTGTAATCTGCCAGAAGTTTATGAAATGCTTCCACTGTCATTTTAGAAATGTGGTAAATTTTAAGAGGACAGGAGCCCTCTAGTATTCATAATAATACTTACAATTACTGATGTCCAAATAGAGAATGATATTAGGTTATAAAATTACTGCTTTCCCTCACTCTTAGGACTCACAGATTCCGAGGAAGATAAGAGTCTATTCTCTGTATTTTTCTGTTACTAATGCTATACTCATTCCTGCACATCTATGTCCATACATATCTGTTGAGTAACTCACATTCTTGTTATTCAAAGTCTGAACCATGTATCTGCAGCATCAGTTACCTGGGCGGTTGGTAAACGCAGTGTCAGGTCTCACTGTGCTGCAGACCTACTGAATTAGAATCTGCATTCTCAAGATCTCCATGGATGTGTATGTGCTTTGAGGCTAGAGGAATGTTGCTTTGGGATCTGGAGCATCATAGCAAGGTTTTCTTTCACCTTACCACGGGAATGATGTGTCTGAAGTTTGTATGCTGGAGAGGAGCCCACATGACAAATATTAGGACAACTCTGTTGTGGAATATGTGAAATAATTTGGGAAAGAGAAGAATGGAAACATACCATTTAGACTCATCATCCTAAACAGCCACAATTAATACTTTGGTATAATTTTGTTTAGTTTAGTTTCTTTTATTTGAATGATTTTTTAAACATGGCTATAAATCTTTCCCCTCACTAAGTAAGTTTCTTATTTATTTTATGACTATGTCATGAAATATGCATCGCATTATTATTACCACGATCATTCAAAATATTCAGTTGGGTCTATTCGACATGATATTTAATTGCTTAAAAATTCTGAACTTTTAATATATTGATGACAATTTAATGCACATAGCTTCTTTCTATATTTAAGATGATTTCTTAGGGTAGATTACCAAAAATGCTAGATTGAATTTTCTTTTGTTTTTCCTCTTTCTTTTCTTTCTTTCTTTCTTTCTTTCTTTCTTTCTTTCTTTCTTTCTTTCTTTCTTTCTTTCTTTCTTCCCTTCCTTCTTTCCTTCCTTGTTTTTCTTTCAGCTTCCAGTGGCCCCGTCTGTACCTTATCTGCAGTGAGCTTCACATCTTAATATTATGCTGTTCCTGTTCCCGCCCCTTGTCTGTCATACCAATATTCCATATTAGTCATGAGAAGGCCAGCCACACCTCTTTCACGGTAACTTTAGATCTATGTTCTCCATCCTTGAGTCACTGTGTTTTATTCTTGAAACTCCTTTTCAATTCCTGTCCCTGAGTCACATTCCTCCCATTAAAATCAAATGCAGAGTCCATGTTCTCCACGCAGATTAACCAAGCTGATATGGGGCAGCCATGCTGGATATCCAATTGCAAACACAGGACAGCCCAGTTTCGAGTTACCCTTCCCTGAATTTTAAATATGCTTCCTTTTAAAGTTTGACAAAAAATATTTCCATCTGTCAGCTTTAGTAACTGATAAAATCAAAAAGGACAGGGACTGTCTTGTACTTATTTGGGGCAGTATGTTGCATTAAGTGCGTCCAAAGAGGAATACAGACAAGTGAGTTAGTAAGGTAGGAAAACTGTAAATTCTAGATTTGAAATATGTTATATAATTTCACTACCAAGGCAAAGCAAGAGTTACTGCCTTGGCACAGTGGTTCTCACTTCAGTGTACACATGAACATGCCAGGTAAGAAAGTATGGCTACAGATTCCTTTTGATTCCCAGAGTTTTATCTCTAAGCACCATCTCTAGTTTCTTTATAATTTCTGCAATTCATAGAAATCATTAACCAAAAGTTAGTACAAACAGGGTGACACTAAGATTTGTTTGGTTGTTTGAATTCTGGAGTGTCATTTGCAGAGGATAAGCAGTGACTTACATTTTCCTTCTTCATTCCTGCAGAGAACTTTTGTATCATCCGTGCTTTGTATAACTTCAAGAGCTTCACCAGGTTTTATCTGTAGATCTCTAGTCCCCCACTTTTTAGAAGTTAAGGAAGTTGAAACTTTGGTTGAATAGAGAACTCTAATTTCACCATCATACTGGAAAAATAAATGCTGTAAGTTACTGGTTCATGTGTATTATTATATAACTCATTCCCTAATAAGTTTATTAAGATGATCTTTACCAAATAAATGGTTCAGTGACTTCAAATGCAACATAGGAACATTAAAGATAATTTTGGAGGGGGTAAGGAGTCACTTATAACCTCACCAATTTCATATAACAATTATTTTAATATTACTTTCTTATCAAGTTTCAAAGAACATCTAAATTTAGATTGTGATAGTATATGGATTATATATTATGATAGCTTGTTTAATTTGTTATAGGAATAAATTTATATCAGAAATGAATTTTGTGGATGATAAAGGAGTTATGATGGATAATTATAATGTTCACAAGTATACTTTAAAGTGTCTATGTATTTCATTATTTAAAAGTCAGATTTCTGTTGTTAGTGCTTTGAACTTTGCATGATACTAAATATGACTTACTTTAAATTTTTTCCTGAAGTCTTTTTCTTCTTTCTCTTGCTTTTTCAGTTTCTTAGGATCTTTTTCTTCTGTCTTGGCCTTTCCAGTATTGATTCCATAACTAGGGTGGCAGGACACACATCAAACAACACTTAATTAAAAAAATATATATATAAAGAATAGACTATAACAGTGATACTATAATACTAATTATTAGTATTAAATTCTTGTCCTATTTTGTTCTTAAGTTTTTCTTAGAAACCAGTGACATTTATTGTAATAATTGATGACATTTTATAACACACAAGAGATTCTTCAGTTGAATACAGCTTATGAGTTAAAATGGAGTTGAGAGATTCTTAATTTGAACCATATAAAATCACTGAGTAATAGCTGAAACATGTTTGCATACCAGTGGTTTCATGTGATTCAACTTGTACTTGAACCCCTCATATTTCAAGCACTTCTTAGATAATTGACCTGGTTAATGTCACAGAAAAGGCTCAAATAGAATGTTTGTTTAAAATTTGATTTTTGTGGCTTATAAAATTGATTTATTTGCTAATATTTTCATATATACTTAAAATGGAGCCAGAGAGGCTGGAAGTGCAGCTCAATGGTATGCATGAGGCCCTGGATTTGATTCCCAGCACCAATAAGTAAATTAATAAATGGATGGAGAGGGAGGCAGAAAATGTTGATTAATAAAAAGTTTTAGATAAAATTAAGATTTTAGGTATTACATGAAGGAGCTTCTTAACAAAGATGATGAATATTCAATCTTTATCTTAAATACTTTATTAAATTTTCCATTTTAATGAATGTGTCTGTATGGGAGAAAGATATATTTTAAGCGTTTTGACCAACTAATGGATTTCATATTTTCAAAAATACCCTAGGGTCCAACCATAGAATTCTATTCTATCTTTTCTATAATCACTGTATTAAAGCCAGCAATGATAACAGAGGTAGATAAACCTAAGACAATGATTCTCTAGCCTAGTCATGTACACGATCACCTGAGGAGCTTTTAAAACATAATAGTGCCCTCGTCCAGTTCCTAGAAATTCTGATTTAATTTAAATTTGCTTAAATTAATTTTAAGAGAGAGAACAGTTGATATTCATATGATCAGATCAATACTACATGTCTTTACCTGTCAATCTGAACAGCCCCCTTAATGGTAACGATACACAACGTTGCAACTACTGTAAAATTCCAACCATCTAAATTCCTAAACCTATAATTTTACAGTATTGGATATGTTGTTGATGTTTGTTTATCCCTTTAGTTTTTTGTTTTTCTTATGTATGACCATTCTTTTATTCTTTATTGGTTTCACACTGAACTATTTCGCTTGATTATATTAGACCTGATGTTATGGGTAGTTATTTCAATGATAACAAGAGGTATTCTAAGGGGAAAGGAAGGAAGGGAAAAGGAAAAAGACATAAATTTATAAATATGCATAAATAAGACAGTTAAAAAAACTGTAGTACTAAATACATTAGCTATTGAAAAAGAAAAGTTAATATTTCTGAATTGATAAATCTTACATGTTTATATCTGTCAGTATGATCAACCCCTATGAAGGTAACGATATGCAATATTGTAACTACTGTCAAAGTTCAACCACCTCAGTGTGTAAACCTACAATGTTATCGTATCAGATCTGTTGTTGTTTGTCTGTCTTTTTTGCTTTTTGTTTCTATCTTCTGTATCTATTTTCTCTTCAATAAAAAAATTAATTAATTTTAAATTCTAATTTAATTAGTCTGAGTGGGATTCAGTTACTGACATACGTATTTTAAACCTCGCCAGGTGACACTAATTTGTAGCCCAGGTTAAGATCCACTTGCTAGTGTTAAATATGGATGCTAGGGAAGGGCTGTGAATCTGCATAGAAATAAACTTTAAAAAGTAGAATACTTTTTAAAGTAAAACATTTTTAATTTTTTTTTTTTTTTGGCACTGGGAATTGAACTCAGGACCTTGCACTTGCCAGGCAGGCACTTTGCTCCTGAGCTATATCCTTGGCCCTGAAGAGTAACACATTCTTAAACTCCAATGTTCAGTTTTTATTTAGATGATCTAAGATGCTGCAGGTTTGTTTGTAAGTGATTCAATTGAAATATTTGATTCAAAATTTTTCATTCTTTGCCTGTAGTTCCTTCACTGTAAAAATGCTGAGCACATTGTCCTGCCTTCCACCCTCAGCACCTCCGGCCTTGCCATAGTTTGGACATCGGTGGAGCTGCTGGACCCAATTAGCTCTCAGGGGACGTCAAAATCCGCATGAATGTTAAAAATATCCCACAAGCTAGCTTTACAAATAATTTATTTAAAAACCAAATGCTATGTTAAAAAAAACATAAAATTGTTTTAAACTCTGAAAATAAGCCATGGGTAAGAAAACAGTTCCTATCAGATAGGGTTTAATCAGCTGGAGCTTGTTTTGCTGTAGGATGAGGGCCAGTGTGTGACTCTGGGTTCCTGGAGAGCGGCTTTAGGGAATGTGGTGGCATTTCTACAGTAATACAAAGCAGAAAAATGCATAGAATACTAGGGGATAGGAATGACTTCCCCATGGGGAGGAAGAATAAAACTTGAACGTGTTGCCGAAGGTTAGAGTTTCCTTTCATGGAGAATTGAAAAAGAATGATTCTCTTTTCATCTGTCTTATTTGTTTTGTCTGTTGAACACGATCTTCATCTATGAATGACAGCACATTTTCCTTTGAGTTCTTTGATCTTGAAACTGTCTCTAGTTTGGTGAAATTAGTTTAACTGCTGGTACAAACTAAATATTTCTAGTTCTCATGCATTCTTGTGAATATAGCTCAGAAGACACCACTTGTATCCATTTATATTACTTTCTTTCTATAATCAAATACAACATCCTTTTTATTCAACTTCCTTTTTTCTTGAAAGTGTTTTATGGTGTCCTTGCTTTTATACACAGTATTATCAAACCATCTCACACATTTACTTGAAAAGGTGAAAACATCCTGTGTTCTCTCAAAAGAATTTTCAAAATGTGGTCCTTTTGTATTAAGTGGTTTAACAGATTTTCATACAATTTTAGCTTAAAATTAAACTGAAACCCTAGGTATGTTAAAGAAGCTCACTATTCACCGTTAGATTAAAAAAAAATCTTTGAATGGAACTTTTGAGACCCTGATGCTTTTGTGAAAAAGAGACATACCGTACTTTAAAGTCCTTTTGAACAACAAATCCTTTTTTATTTTTATGTAAAGGAAATAATTTGGTGGAGGACAAAGGGGGCTTGAACAAGAAGGGTGAGGGCTGAGATGTAAGATAAAGAGGTAAATTCAAGACCAAAAACGGTTTGGGAGAAGAGTAAAAATACAAGGGAGGAGATGAATCATCGAGATCCTTTGTGACCAGGATCTCAAATATGTTTTCCCACTAAATGAGCAAATAAATGAACGCAGAAATTAGTGAGTCATGAACCACACGTTAATCAGGAGACAAGGAACAGTACCGCAGGACCAGCGCTTGGAGGAGTGGGAGGGGCTGGAGTGAACGGATAAGGAGGGAGAGAGAAGGGGGAAGTACCGGTGTTAGGGCTGCTCACAAATCTAGTGTTGGAGTCAGAGCTAGGATCTGACAACAACGCAGCTTTATAAAGAAGGACAGAATCAATATGACTGCAAACAGTAGACTTCTACACCTTCAGGTTTTTATTCTAGTTGAAATTTTCTTCAATAATCCCACTTTCAACCCATGGTAATGAAAGCGTGTCAATTACCTCATTTCTGCTGGTGGAGGAGGAAAGTCAGAGGCATCCACATCATCGTACACTTCTTCTCCCACTTCTAACAGAAGGAAAAATATTGAAAACTGGTAGATAAGTTGTTATGCCTTAATTGGTTCAATGAGCTTTCCAATCTGTAAACGCTTTTTTTTTTCTTCTAAACTTGTTAAAGTCAGGAGGAATGCTTTTTCTCTGCACCTAAGCTGCTCCATAGCAAATTAAATGGAAGCAATGAGTTGAAGAAATTGCAAGAATTCTAAGAAATGGCCGAGCATGGTGGCACATGCCTGTAATCTCAACACTTGGGAGACTGAGGCAGGAATATCTGGAGCTAAAGGCCAGGATTAGCTATATGGTGAGTTCGGGGCAGGTGTGAACTAAATAGTGAGGCCTTGTCTCAACAAAACAAAACAAAGCAAAAACAAAAAACAAAAGCAAAACACCCCCCCACCGCATCCCCAAATCTGTAAACTGATTATAGAACTGAAGATGTAGTTAAGTGACAGAGCACTTGCCCAGTATGAAAAAGGTCCAGGATTTGATCCCCAGTGTTGAAAAACAAAACTATATCTCTGTCTCTGTGTATATGTATTCGAGTTGATATCACAAGATAAAACTTGCTCAGCTATATGAAAAATGATGATACATCATTGATTTTCAGAAGATTAAAAACTACTATTTCATGCAGATGTATTTAAAATAATGTTGAGAAAAACAACATTAATGAACAAACAAAAAGGCCACATTTTAAATGGAATTGATTACATTTGTTTCAATTTATACCTACTCTTTGTGGGGTTAAGTTTTTACAATTTTTTCTTAAACTATCACAGACTAAGGTATAAGTTACCAGCATATACTGAATTAGCTTCTATTTTTAAAAATTTATAGCTGCAAAGAAAGTTGTAATGTCAGATCTAGTCTGAAAAAATAGATTATCTCTTTGTTGGCTTGCTCTTTTAATATATTTATAAACTCTTCAAAAGCCCCTGAATTGTTTTGGGAAATCACATATTATTTTGTTCAGACAGAATTTTAAAAAAATTTTCAAGTTGTATCTCAACAGGGATAAAGAAACTGATCAAATTGTATAAAGAAAAACCTATGTTATATTTTAAAATGTCCAGATACAATATAAATTATACAACTTTAAAGATGAAAAAAAGTAGATGTGGGAGGACCTCAATGGAATATAATGTGCTATGCTTTTAGATATTTTTATGCAAGAGTCCTACATACCATGGGCAAACAGGCAGGAGATAAGGGAAATGTTGGTATGTATCCCTTTCCATTTATTCCTATCTCTGAAGAGGTTTCTGGCAGAATAATTTTAAAGCAATCAACCTGTTATATTTTTTTCATTTCACTGTTTTAATGACAGCAACTGTGGCTATCCAAGTTTAACCTTGTTACCTTGTCAAGGTAACAAAATTTATTATTTTCAGAGTCAAGACTTTACAGATATTGTGACAATATTCAAAACTTCCTATTATCCCATCTACAAAAAACAAAGATATAAAATATATAATTAGTTTTTATTACTTACCCAATTGTTTAGCAGGAGAAGGAAAACTGAAAAGAAAATAAGAACAGATAATCAGACAATATGAACCTAGAAATTAATTCCTTTATATAGAAGAAGTATAAATGGACTTATAGCCCAGAGGTTTAAAAAAAGATTAATTAATCTGTTGACCATTGTTCCTTTCTCATCCTCCATTTTCCCATTAAGTCCTAGTTTCTGTCCACCAGTTTGGGAGTTTTTGAACCCTAGTGTTGGCCAAACAAGTAAAAAGTCAAGAAACCTAGGTGCCTTATTTTTCCAGCAGCATTACACCAATGTTTTCAGATTTGTTCTGAAGTCTGAGCATATAGTGCATCAGGACAAATTAAATGGACTCAATATTTTGGAGTCCTTATGGAATTCATATCTCTGGTTCAAAACTGTTTATTTGAATTGAAGAGTAAAATGCAGAGTCCCAGTCTGCAGAGGTCATAGGAATATGACTGTATTTCCCCATATATATATACACACCCCCAAGCAGGAGAATGGCAAATAAGAGAGGAACAGTCACTTAAACTACACAGTGAGAGCTTATTAGTAGAAGTAATCTGAAGTCAGAATTAGGTGACATTTAGTTGCAACAGAAAATGGCTTTTGCATTTATTACTTTCTGAATTATGACTTCAAATATACATACATACGCAAACACATACACATCTTCGAAAGAATGGTGCATAGCACAGAAATGACTAGAGTGTGAAGGATTACTAACTCAAATGATCCACAATCAGAATTGGCAGGTATGTGACTGAAGTAGAAAAAAGCCCCATTTTATTTCTAAGTAAAGATTGTATTTGAGTAATGTTGCTCAAAGATTTCTTGTTATGTTTTCTTAAAATTTCAAGTATGATGTTTATTGACTGTGGTTTTTGTGTTTTGCCTTCATGATATAATTTTAGGTTTAAAATTAGTAATGTTATGTGGAATTAACAGCTTATAGACTTTAGCTAAATATGGTGAGTACAGTAGGTACATATAAAACAGAATGACTTTCCTGTGCCCCAAAACATGATTAAGATCCTTTAAATTCACGTGTGTACTAGAGTGCTTTTTTAGGGATGGAAAGAGAAAATTTGTGCTTTAGTTTTCATTTAGACAAATTTTTAAAATAATTTTAAAATTTTATCTGTGCATATTTGCAGTTCATGTAGTTTACAGTTGTATCAGGGAATGGTTACTATTTAGACAAGCTTAAAATATGTACTTAGGATAATTTTAGTACAGGAAAAATAGACATCAAGTAACTATTGTGGAACAGAGTTACAAAGACCATAAGAAAAAAGATACCAAATTGTGATCGTTATTTCTAGCAAATTATTTGTTTAATAGAAAATATATATTTTAAGAGTAATCAATATAAAACAGGATAGATTTTACTGTTAGTAACATTCGGATTGGAACTGAAAGTGTAAGCTTTTGGATGTGATGCTGCCATTAAAAAGTCCTACTAAATGGCGTGTGTATTCATGTGAGTGTGTGGAATGAATGTGTGAGGTGTATGTGTACATGTGTATGCCCTGTGCGCCTATGAACGTTTGTGGGAAAAGTAAAATATTTTGAGTTACATGATGGTTTCTGAATACATCGGTAACTCTTATTAATTGATGAGTGAGTTTAAGGATGGTACCATATATGAGTCTAAGATAATTAATGGAATGTAACAGTTAGATGGTTTAAGTCTATCAGGATTTGATTATTGGTTATAGAATATTAGTAGCATTCAATTAAATTAACATTAGTGTAGTTATTTGCACTGAATTTGGTTGGTTGACTCTTACGATGAACCTTCATTATTGTCTGACTCAGAGACTTTACGTTTCTCTCGTATACTTTTCTTTTTGTCATCTTTTCCCCTTAACTTCTTCAAAATTCCCCAGGACCACGTGCTACTCTTCTCTTCAACCTGTAGCATGGAACTTTGGAGCATGCAGGTATTGATCAGAATGTAATAATCAGAACGTGAAGACATTGTGTGGACATTCAGATTTTTTATTATTACACTATATTGATCATTGGGGCAATAAATAACTTACTGTATTCAACAAAGCAGTGTTATTAAACTTATAAACCATTGTGTTTGAATACTTCCTACTATAGTAATAATTCTTTTCCTGTTCAGTAAGGTTCCTTTTGATTCTTAAAATATGAAGCTAAATAAGTTAAGACTGAGTTAATTTAGCAATATGATTAAAATTAAGTAATCGGTAGACTTTAAATTTTAAATATGCTATTTAGCCGAGCGTGGTGGCACACGCCTTTAATCCCAGCACTCTGGAGGCTGAGGTAGGCAGAGTGTTGTGAGTTCGAGGCCCGCTTGGGCTACAACGCGAGCGCAAGGCCGGCCTGAGCTACATAGTGCGACCCTGCCTCAAAAAAACTGGGGCTGGGAGTTTGGCTTAGCAGCTTAAGCGCCTGTCTGGCAGGTGGGAGCCTGTGAGTTCCATCCCTGGTGCTGCAGAAAAAATAAATAAAATAAATTTTAAATATGCTATTTCAGCCGGGCGTGGTGGCGCACGCCTTTAATCCCAGCACTCGGGAGGCTGAGGTAGGCGGAGCGTTGTGAGTTCGAGGCCGGCCTGGGCTACAACG
>RJWM01034961.1:0-19237 GCA_004363535.1 Dasyprocta punctata | reverse complement strand
AAAAAAAAAAAAAAAAAAACATGCCTTTTGTCACCCAGTCAGCTGCTGGTATACACGGTAAGTTCCAGAAACTGGACAGGTTTGCAGCAATGACTATGACTCAGTTGACTGACATCGCTCAGAAAGTATCACAACAGGGAGGAAAAGAAGTGGAAACTTCATGAGGAACAGACAAAAGTGTCAATAGCAGCTTCCAGGAGAGAGGTTCAGTCAGGGATCAGAGAGAAAAGAGGTAAGGAAAAGCAGTCTTAACAGGGAGGGGGATGCCCTCCTCCAGATCCAGACCAATGTGTCTATTGTAAGGAGAAGAGGCATTTCAAGTGGGAATGTCCAAACCTGCTACAGAAGGAAAAGAGGAAAGTGTTGGAGATGGATTCAGGGGAAATTTCAGAATGATGGGGTCGTGGACCTCTGTCTCTCAGTGCCAGGGAACCCATGTGAACCGCAAATGTGGGAGAAAGCCTATTAGATTCCTGGTGGACACTTGTGCAGATGTGTCTGTAGTTACCCAGCCAGTAGCTCCACTTGTAGGCAAAAGATACATGTACAAGGGGCAACTGGCCGATCTTCAACGTATTCCTTTTGTGAACCATGGCATGTTCAGCTTGGATGACAAATAGCTGTACTTTTCTGCTAATGCCTGACTGTCCTTCCCCACTTCCTGGCTCAAGATCTCCTTCACAAGCTGCAAGTTCAGATTTCTTTCACCCATAGAGAAGCCATTTTAACTACTGGGGAGAATCCCCCACCAGGAGCTCCTGCTCTGTTACATTTCTTTTTTGTTTTTTTGCTACTGGGATTGGAATCACAACCTTGCACTTGCCAAGCAGGTGCTTACACCACCGAGCTAAACCTCTGGGCCCTTTGTTGCGTTTCTTATGCAAGAAAAATATCATCTCCTGGACTCAGGAGAGCAGACACCAGAGTGTCTTGCCCTCCCCTCTTGGATTCAGCATTTCCCTATGGTTTGGGCAGAGGACAGCCCCCCAGGTTTGGGGGCTCATGTGCCCCCAGTGATAGTGGAGTTAGTGGGACATGCAAAGCCGGTTCACTTGAAACAATATCCAGTGACCATGGAGGCACGAAAGGGAATTAAACCCCATATACAGAGGTTGCTTGAGGCAGGAATACTGAGAGTCTCAGACCCTAAGGAATACTCCTTTTCTGCCAATTTGAAAGCCTGGGACAAATGAGTATAGACCAGTCCAGGACTTTTGAGCTGTAATGTTTTGGTTGTCACCCTTCACCCTACTGTCCCAAGCCTTTTTTTATTTTGGTTAACTTTTTTTTTTTTTTTTTTTTTTTTTGGCACTGGTGATCAAATTCATGACCTCGTGCTTACCAGGCAAGCACTTGAGCCACTGAGCTAAATCCCCAGCCCTGTCCCAAGCCCTTATACCTGGCTTAGTTTACTATTGCCTGCTTGAACTTAGCATGTTAGATTTAAAAGATGCTTTCTTTTGCATTCCTTTGTCTGTGGGGTCCCAAGAAATATTTGTTTTTGAGTGGGAGGAACCTAAGGAGGGATGAAAGTGTCAACTTACCTGGACAAGACTCCCACAAAGATTTAAGAATTCCTGAAAAAATTTTGGGAAGGCCTTGTCCAAAGACTTAGTGCTTTTTAGCCAAGAAAATCCTGGTATTTCTCTGTTACGATATGACTTGCTTTTAGCTGTGGAGATGCAAGGATTGTGCCAGGAGGGAATAAAAATGCTGTCAGAGTTGCTCCAAGGTAAAGGGTACTGAATGGTAAAGAAAAAGTCCCTTTCCCGTGAGTCAGCACCATTCACAGACTGCGGGAGAAGAGAACAAGAAGTCACCAAGAATCAAGCCCTCCCTGCGAATCTGCGCCATGCACAGGTCGCTGTATGGAGAGCCAGATGCTAGGTCCTTCCAGTGGATGGGCTGGGAAGCAAGAAGAGCCAGCACCCCCCCACCACCACCACCATAAGCAACTGGCTGATCCAGAGAAACACAGGCTGTGATGATAGCTATTGAGGTAAAATACAATTTAATGCTGGTAGTGTTTAGTGTTTCACCGGCTTTGCAATTCTAAAGCTGGTAGACTGATCATCTATTCAGAGGATAACAATACGCAATGTAGCATCTATGCGGGATCTCCTTCTGAAGGTGGTGGCCATTGCTAATTCCCTATTATCTTGTTTTGAAGTCCTGTATCATTTTCATTGTTTTGTTGGGTTGGGTTTTATTCTGCTTTGTGTTGTTTGATTTTATTATAGTGGATGGCATGGGCAGCTATTTCAAAGATAACAAGGTAGCCGGGTGTGGTGGCACACGCCTTTAATCCCAGCACTCGGGAGGCTGAGGTAGGAGGAGCCTTGTGAGTTTGAGGCCTGTTTGGGCTACAATCGAGTGCTTGGCCGACCTGAGCTCTACATAGTGCGACTCTCCAAAAACTAGGGCCAGGAGTTTGGCTCAGTGGCGTAAGCACCTGTCTGGCAGGTGTGAGGCTGTGAGTTTGATCCACGGTGCTGCAAAAAAAAACACCAAAAAACCAAAAAAACAAAAAACAAAAAACAAGGTGTATCATGGTAGCCATTTTGGATTTACTCTTATTTTGTTTTGAAGTCCTTTATTGCATTCACTGTTTTGTTTTTATTGGTTCTATTCTGTTTGTTTTTTACTATGTCTGAAGGTATGGGCAGCTATTTTGAAGAGAACAAGATGCATTATGATAACCATTGTTGATTCTGTATTGTTTTGAAGTCCTGTGTCACTTACATTGGTTTGTTTCAATTGGTTTTATTCTGTTTTATTTTGCTTGGTTTTATTCTTTTTAAAATAAAAATTAAAAAAAAAAGAAATAAGCTCAAATTTGTGTACAAACTATAAAGTTTTGGAGAGTCATATTGAAAGATGGAACACACTTGTTGTCAGCCTCACGTACCCAGGCCATCCAAAGCTTGAAGCAGCCCTTGTCTAGAAAGGACTTACGGGAATTCCTGGGAACAGTTGGGTTTTGTCGCTCATAGGTTCCCAGTTTTGCAGCTATTGCAAAGGCCTTGTATGGGGCTTTGAGGAGAGGAAACAGCCCTTCCCTGGATGGAGCCCTGAGCATCAGACAGCATTTAAGACTTAGAAGGAGAAATCAGTAAGTGCCACTGCCCTGGCACTGCCAGACATCACCAAGCCTTTTCACCTATTCGTCCATGAAAAAGAAGGCCCTGCTTGGGGTGTCCTGACTCAAAGTCCGGTGTCCTGGTAGCACATCTGTCCAAAATGTTAGATCCTGTAGCAGCTGGATGGCCCCTTTGCCCGCACTCCATCCCTGCCACTGCCATCCTAGTAAAAGAAGCAGACCAACTGACTCAGGGACAAAGGTGAAATGTGTTTGTTCCCCACACAATAGAGACCTTGCTGAGAGGACCTGGTGGCAAGTGGCTATCAAGAGCTAGACTGGCTCAATATCAAGGGACCCTTTTAGAGGATCCCAGACTAACTATTAAAACCATATAGGCTCTCAACCCTGCCTCCCTTTCGCGTACATCCCTGGAGCCACATGACTGTGACTATATAGAGGCAATCGAGATGGAGTACTCAGCTTGACAGGACCTGCAGGACGGGCACCTCCAGAGCCCAGACTTGACTCCGTTTTCAAATGGCAGCAGCATAGTGATCGATGGGGTTCAGAGGGCCTGGGCGGCTGTCGTCACTCTTTGTTTTTTCAAATCCATTTTATTTACAGATAAAAAGAAAGAAAAAAAGAAGGAGAAGAAAGGCTACAACAGAATTTTAAAGTACGTCAATTGGGGGGTAACAATGGTACGTACATTGCGCATTGTCATCCCTAAATCATTTACCCAGAGCACAGGACATCTGCCTTCAATTGTTTGAACAATACCAGTACAAATCTTTCTCTTCAGTGAACTCAGAGAAATCAGTAACATATCTTAACTATTTTTTATGTACATATACATATGTTTTTTTTCTTTCATTTTGTCACACTAATGCAACAATACGATATTTACACATGTGTGTCTTATTTATTTCACTTATGAGTATGGTCTCAAGTTGCATCCATTTACCTATAAAAGTGTCTAGTTTATCATTCTTTATGGCTGAGTAGTACTCCATGATATGAAAATACCACATCTTTCTGATCCATTCCTCAATCAATGGGCATTTAGGTTGTTTTCAAGATCTGGCTATTATAATATGCGCTGTTATAAACATGGGTGCACATACATCACTGTGGTATGATGTTCTTAATTCTTTTGGGAAGATACCCAGAAGGGGAATAGCTGGGTCGAATGGGACCCCCAATCCTAGTATTTTAAGGGATGTCCACACTGACTTCCACAGTGGTTGCACCAGCCTGCATTCCCACCAACAGTGGAGAAGCGTTCCTTCTTCCCCACATCCCCTCCAGCATTCACTATTGGTTGATTTCTTTTTTTTTTTTTTTTTTTTTTTTTTTGCGGTACTGGGGATTGAACTCACAACCTCGCACCTGCCAGACAGGCACTTAAGCCACTGAGCCCAACTCCCAGCCCTGGTTTTTTGAGGCAGGGTCGCACTGTGTAGCTCAGGTCGGCCTTACGCTCGCGTTGTAGCCCAGGCTGGCCTCGAACTCACAACGCTCCGCCTACCTCAGCCTCCCGAGTGCTGGGATTAAAGGCGTGCGCCACCACGCCCGGCTGTCTATTGGTTGATTTCTTGATGGCAGCCATTCTTTCCAGGGTGAAGTGAAATCTCAGTGTTGTTTTAATTTGCATCTCTCGGATGGGCGATTGTCATTCTTGAACAAACTGTCTGGTCCAAGGCTTTGCCTCCCAGGACGTCTGTGCAAAAAGCTGAACTGATCACCCTTACCTGGGTTTTGGAGGTAGGAAAAGACAAGCAGATGAACATTTACACTGATTCCTGCTGTGCCTTTGCGACTGTATGTGTGCACGGCCCCATCTATTGGAAGAGAGGCTTCCTGACTGTAGGAAGAAAAGATACCAAAAATTCCTAGGAGATGTTAGGCCTCTTGCAGGCTGTTTGGCCGCCTGCCAAAGTAGCCATGATTCATTTCCCTGGACATCAGACGGGCAATTCTATGGAACCTCAAGGAAATCAGGCAGCTGACTTGGCAGCTAAACAAGCTGCCTCTGGCTCACATCTCAGTAGTTCCACTTCTTAAGCCACCCTGATATTCAAGACAGAACTCTAATGGGCTAACACAGAAGGGGCCACAGATGAAAACGGGTGGCGTAGTGGACTGGTAACTGGTGGTCAACTTAAACACTAGCTGAACTGAATCAGTGTGGTACTAAGTGTGGATGGCCCACCTGAGGACTGTTGTCAGCATAAAAAGGAGACCTGGAGAGGAAGAATAGCTTTGTGGCTTCTCCTAAGTGTTCTTGTTGTTTGGAGCTGCTGGTTCTCCTGGAGGAGCTTGTCGTGCTGGCTCCCCTGATAGGAACTTGGCTGTTGTCAGTGGAGGAGCTTGGGACCTTATTGCTGAGAATGGCTGCAGTTCACTTTGGGGGAGCTTTGGGCTTCACTTTGATCATCACTTCCTGGCTCCGGAGGGGAAGATGAGTGCTGTTTAATCTCCAGGAGAAGTTTGTCACACTGGCTTCCTGACATGTACTTGGTTGTTCTCATTGGAGGAGCTCAGGATTTCATTGTCACGGAGGATGGCTGTGGTAATTTTCAGGGGAGTCCTGGTCCTTGTTTTGAGCATCACTTCTTGGCTCCAGTACAGAACCCTCAGCCTGCTGGGGCACAGATCCTTCACCCCATTGGCACAGACTTTCTAGCTTGCACCGCTGACCTTTGGGCCTTCCCAGCGCAGATCCATGGGATAGATTTGCACATGTCATTGTCGTGAGCTCTAGATTTTCAGCTGAATTCATGCAGGTTATTGCCATGGGAGCCAGGCCCTCGGCTGGATTTTCTAGGTCTCTAGTGTTGTGGACAGATTTCCTGCACTTTCTTTGTATTTGACTCCATGGGTGACCATTATAAATAATACTATAAATTATGTGTCCTGTATGTAATTGTTCTCCTTGCAACCCCTGACCACAAGTGGCAAGTGTTGCCAGGGAGAGAGTTTTCCTTCCTGAGACTCTGGGACATTTTGTGACATAGGACTTATATAGCCGCATCCATTTGGGCAAAACAACTATGGCAGAATTGCTTGGCTGCCATGTCTTTGTTCCAGACTCTGGACTTTGTGCGCTTCAGTGCGCAACCTGCGCCCACAACGATCCTGTCTCTCGGCCCCAGCAACAACTGGGTGTCTGGAGACAAGGGACTTTGCCATTTGAAGATGTTGAAATAAACTTTACTGAAATCAAGCCCATTAGTGTAAACAAGAAGTATTTGTTGGTGTTGATCTGCACCTATTCAGGCTGGGTGGAAGCGCTCCCCACTAGGACCGAAATGTCTAGAGAAGTAGTTGAAGCCTTAATGGAGTTGATTGAAGTAGTGAAGACCCCTGGGATGAATAAAACTCACGGAGCGCCTGATGAATTTGAAATGGAGCGTTTATTACCCAGCCAGGCGACGCAGTCTCACTTAGAGCCAATCCGAGACTGCGCGCCTCTCTGTGGCCTGGAGGGGCTTATAAAACATTAGAACAAAGAGAGGAGGGGTCTTGCTAAAGTGGGTACAAAAGCAAATGACATTGGTTATTTTTTTAATGACCTCTTACACTCATTGGAGGAGATGTCTTTGGGAGGGTCTAAAGTCGGATGGTGGTGCTCATCTCCTAATATGGATAACGCAGGTTCCAGAAAGGAAAGTTGTAACTGTTTGTTCCTTAGATTACTGGGGGAAGGGGGTATTTACAGAAAACAGAAACCCTAGTGAGTCAAGGGGGGGGCAATGGTTAAGGGGGGGTTTCTAGTCTAAGACGGCGCATACAGAACAACAAAGCGGCGCTTTTGTCAAAACACAGGCTACAGGTTATAACATTGATTATACCCACAGCACAGGCTCCCCATAACAGTGGATTCAGATAACAGACCTGCCTTTGTGGGTAAAGTAGTGTAAGGGCTCTCAGCGGCCCTGGGGCTAAAGTGGAAGCTACACACAGCCTACCTGACACCAGAGTTTGGGTCAAGTCGAGAGACAGAACAGAACTTTGACAAGCACCTTGGCAAAGCTATGTCAGGAAACCGGAGCTAACTGGATTCTTACGCTTCCAGTGGCCCTTCTCCGATCACAGTGTACCCTGTACTGGGATGGACTGACTCCTTTTGAAATAATGTTTGGGAAGTTGCCCCTACTCTTGCATGTTCTGAGATGATTACAAGAGATGGAAACCTTCGACCTGCACCAGCAGATAAAACATTACACTGGCTTAATCTTTCACATCCCCAGCTTGCTGAGAGCTGTTGGATGTGTATAAAGCCTAGGCCACTGTTTTATGAGGCTTTTGCCTTCTCTGCACCCCACAGGAAAAGATATCTCTTCCCTTATTCTTGGTAGAAACCATTTTATTCTTGGCAGAAACCATGGCTTCAGTGTGAATAACCTGTTGGAACACATGAACCATGACCTGATTGGCGCCCGATATACATGGCTCAGGGGTGAAGTCTGGTTGCTTGTGATCTGATTACTTTCAGTGCTCAGCCAAGAGTAAATGTAGTGATTTGCTGGAGCTGGCTCACACTGTTCTGCAAGAACGAATTGTTAAAGTTTTAGGAATTTTATGAGTTACTTTGGTGAGAGTTTGAATCCAGTCACTTTTAGGATACAGACACTATGGAAATTGACAAGTGCTGCAAACAGGGTTTGGGGAGTTCTGTTCATTGGCTCTCACACTAGTGACTAAATATATTCTTCACATGAGTTATAGGTGGAAATGACTTTACTACACTCTCCATATATTCCCAATGGGACAGATTTGTCAGCCTTTTGCACACTTTTTTTTTTAACTGAGAATGTATTTTTCCAAAGTAGTTCATTCCACTTGCATCTGAATAACAACCACTATAGACTTCCATTTCTATATTACTGTGGATTGAAAATCTTCCCATAACCAAATTTAAAAAACACTGCAGAATGTATAACAAATACTCACATAAAAATATATGCCAATGTGAAAGCAGCAAGTAGGGAATGAATGCACATTACTAGAGTATATTACTTATCTACAAATGTTTACCTCTGTACAGGTAGTTGTGCATGTGTGTGTGTGTATGTGTGTGTATTTAGATCTCCCAAGGATAAAAAGAACTAAGGGAAAACTGGAAATACAGAGGGCCCGATATATGAGCTGATTCTGTAGAAGTCATATTGAGATTTCGTTTTCTCATAACCAAAGGGCTTATAATTTCTACTTGGTTGGTGAGAACGTAAACGAGTACAACCACTGTGGAAATCAGAATGGCGATTTTTCAAAAAACTTACTGTGGAAATTCCTTTTAACCCAGTATCTGCCCAAAAGACTTCACATTACAGTGATACCTGCATACCCATGTTTACAGCAGCACAACTCATAACAGCTAAATCTTGAAAGTAGCTTGTGTGTCCATCAACAGATGAACAGATATCTGTCTTCATCTACAACAGCTTTATTTATAAATATAAAATATCATGATTCCCAGTCCCCTACTAGTTGTTTCTTCCACCATTCAGTGTATGGCCATTATTTTATTCTAATGTACTTTCAAGTTGTCCTTGGGTTAAGATTTAGCTTCTTATACAGGTATGTCTATAGGATAAAAATGCCAGTGTAAGTATTCTAGCTACCGAGCTTTTTACCTTTGTCCTAATTACTCTCCTTGCTGGGGCAAAATACCTGACGTGGACAAGTTAAAGAGGAGAGGTTTATTTTGGCTCAGTTTGTAGAGATTTCAGTCCGCAGTTGGCTGGTTCCAAGGCAGGGTGGTATGTCAGAGAAGAAACAGTTCAATGTCATTGCAGGCAGGAAGCAGAGAGGGATGAAGGGAGGAAGAGGGACATACATTGTTTCAGGCCACATCCACAGTGACCCACCTCTTCCCACCATCTTCCAACATCACACCCAGCTATAAACTCATCAGTGGACTAATACAGTATCAGACCACCACTGACCTAATATCACACACCAATGATTCAGGCACCTCCAAAAAGCTCCACCTATGAGTGCATGAGATTTGGGTGAGGGGCATCTAGATATAAACCGCAATATTCTGCTGCTGGCTTCCAAAAGACTCATGCATATCCCTTTTTGGTGTTGCGGGAAAATTCCCAAGTCAAACTGAAAAGAAGACTCTTCTTACCAAAGAGATAAGAAGGCAGCATTTAGTCTTTATGCCAGATCATTCCCAAAGCTCTGGGTTTACAAAGAGTTTAGTTTATATACCATTTTGAAGTGGGAAGTACAAAGCAAGTGGCAAAATATTACATAATTAGTTACATGCATTGAGTCCTGTATTGACAGGCAGGCTAGTCTTGAACAGATTTGTTGAAACAAAGGAATCATTTATCATAATATAGAAACATCCTGGGAACAAGGGAAGGGGCTCTTACAGGGTAAGTATAGTTAAAGGTGTCCTTGACTAGCCCAGGGTACCTTAAGGTATAGACAATTACTCTGACTCTGTGCTTATCAGAGGTATGCCCCAGGGCTTCAGACACTGTAAGGTCAATTGAATTCCGTAAAAGCAGCAGAAACTTGGTCAGAGACCTCTAACTGAATTAATTTGTATCATGAAATACCTATAACTTTGCTATTTTATAAATGTGTTCTTACATTGTAATTGTGCCCCAACAATGCAAAGTCTGTAAGACTTGCCAAAGTCCTATCAGTTTCTATATTGCTGACTTGGTCTCACTAGCATAATAAACAGTTGCCTTCCAACACCTTAGTGCAAAGGGTCTTCCATCTGGTTTGATATCAGATTTCTGCAACAGTAACACCTGATCCAAGAAAGTCTAGGTAGACATCAGTTACCTCAGTGGGTGACCATGACTCCCAGGCCCATCTTTTCCTGAAAAGTTCTTTGTTCTTTCCATTTATACTTGCTATGTGACCTGCTTCCCATTAGATCAGTAGTACCTAAGCAGTTATACTTATAATATTATTGGGTGATCATAGCTTTAGTCCATGATGTACCTACCTTATGATTTTGCTCTATAAAACTTCCTTAATGAAGTGGGGTCCACAGCAACCTACTCAGGTCCCCTCCTGTCTCTCTCAGGAGCTGTCTCTCTCAATAAAATTTCCTACTCTTAACTTTCATTGTTCCTTAGAATTCATTTTTTAATTTTGGGGAGCATAAATTTAGTGTATTGGACATTCAGCAAGTTGGGAGTTACATGTGTTTCCCCATATATAATTTGAAGTCTGATTGTAAGGCTCGATTCAGACATGACTTTCCCAGTACCAAACCTGTCTGCCAGCAGAAGCATTGTTCTTAGCTCAGCACTGGGGTGCCCTCGACAAACAGGATGTCTTAAAAAGAGATAAAATGGAACACAGACTCTTGCAAGCACCTGGATATCTAAAGACACCCAAACATTCACACTGGACACCCTAAGGACTTTGCCCACTGGGGCACAAAACATCCAGAGAACTTTGACCACTGATGTTTACTAGTATCTTCCTGCCTAGTGTCCTTGCCTTTTTTCAAGTCCTATAAAAAAAAAAAAAAAAGCCTGCTTCCCTTTGCTCCCTACAGATGGCCTTTTTTCCCCTCTGTTTGCCTGCACCCAGGTACAATAAACTCCATGCCATGTTGCCTTTACACAAGCCTGGTGGTCTCAGCTGGTCTCTGCCTCGTGCTGTTCCTTCACATCTATATAATTTCCAAGGCAGGGTGGTATGACCGAGAAGAAACAGTTCAATGTCATTGCAGGCAGGAAGCAGAGAGGGATGAAGGGAGGAAGAGGGACATACATTGTTTCAGGCCACATCCACAGTGACCCACCTCTTCCCACGAGGCTTTACCTTCCAACACCACACCCAGCTCTAAACCCATCAGTGGACTAATCCAGTATCAGACCACCACTGATCTAGTATTACACATCCATTATCCACTCACCTCCACCCAGGAGTGCCTAAGACTTTGGGGGGACATCTAGGTATAAACCACAGCCTGGTATGAACTAACCTCCTGTTGTCTACTCCAGATTTTATATGTTTGTATGTTACTTGCAGCCAGTCACTACAAGGATGTTTGAATCTACAAAGTAGGAATCCCAGGTTCTAAACACTGCAATGAGTTCTAATGACAAAATATTCTCATAAAAACACAGATAATATTTATCTTATCATTATTATAATTAAAATAAATTGAATTTCTCATTAACAACATAGGGAGGTATCTATATACTCTGACACTCTACCTATTTTACTGGGTAAACATCTCAAGACATAGAGGTTAATATTAAAGATAACTCATCATTCTATTTTTCATTATTGGCCCTTCCTTGCTTAACACACTTGTAAATTTTATATCTTCAAGATATCTCCAGCCCCTACTCAAGCTGATGCTCATCTGTGCTATTATAAAAAGTGTTTTGTATATATTCTTAACAACTCTCCAAATCTGTCTTCTTCATGACAAAACTTCCATTCACAATTAATGCAACGTCAGATTCTGCCTTAAACCTCCACGAAATGCTGGTAACAAACCTTCCACTCCTTTGTTTCCATTAGGTCAGTCGGGATGAGACTTCTGATTCTTGGTAGGTAGAGTCAGTGCCCCTCTTCAGCCTGAAGCCGCCAAAGAAGATAGAATGTTGGTGCTTCTATATTCCTTAAGAATAAGGGATCAAGCCGGGCGTGGTGGCGCACGCCTTTAATCCCAGCACTCGGGAGGCTGAGGTAGGCGGAGCGTTGTGAGTTCAAGGCCGGCTTGGGCTACAACGCGAGTGCAAGGCCGGCCTGAGCTACATAGTGCGACCCTGCCGCAAAAAACCAGGGCCGGGAGTTTGGCTCAGTGCCTTAAGCGCCTGCCCTGGCAGGCGCGAGGTTGTGAGTTCAATCCCCGGTGCCGCAAAAAAAAAAAAAAAAAAAAAGAATAAAGGATCAAAACCTCAGGGAGAAGGACACAGGATAGGGAAACGAAAGTAGGTAGGAAAGAGACAAGAAAAACCATACTTTTTAGATTGTACTTTTAATAAAACAGCTCCAGAGAAAAGGGCTGGGAAGATTGATCTTCACTATCATTATGATTATTATTTTTCTTTTTTTTGCAGTACTGGGGATTGAACTCACAACCTCACACCTACCAGACAGGCGCTTAAGCCACTGAGCCAAACTCCCAGCCCTAGTGTTTTGAGGCAGGGTTGCACTATGTACCTCAGGCCAGCCTTGCGCTCGCCTTGTAGCCCAGGCCGGCCTCGAACTCACAACGCTCCTCCTACCTCAGCCTCCCGAGTGCTGGGATTAAAGGCGTGTGCCACCACGCCCGGCTTCACTATCATTATTGTTAACACATACAGTTTACATTGGCTAAGCAAAGCAGTGCCATAGAGCATTGAGAACGACTAGCAAGTATCTTGGTTTTCATTTGATCCTGGGACTCCATACTCCTTAAACAACTGGTGCTATTTTACCTTTTAAGATAAAATAATTTAGTACAGTGCCTGGCTCACAGTAAATGTTGACTTCTTGGTTGTAGTTATTTTGTATTTTGAATTCTTGGTAGTAGTTACTTTGAATCATCACTCAAATCCTCCAGCTTGCTGGGGTCATCACTAGGTCAATTAGAGTTTAAACAGAACTGGGCCCTCACCTCCTGCTGGTGCTGATGGGAAAGTCTAACTTTTCCACTGTGTTCTTCGAGGTTAATTGAGGTTTTGATGGGGGTATAGATCGGTGGTAGGGTGTGTAATTAGCATGTTGAAAGCCCTGGGTTTGATCCTCAGCACAAATAAATAAATAAATCTAAAAGGAAAAAGGTTAATTGGAGTTTATATCACTCCTGGTTATTTCTGATGCCATGCCCCTGTTCAATGAATTAATCCAGATTAGGGCTAATCTGGCTGTCTCTCCATGTTCCTTCTCTTTAACTTAGTGGACATAACTCCAGTTCCTTCACTCTCTCAAGAATCATAAGGCTGCAAGTGACTGATTTTCTCAGATGGTTGGGGAGCAGTTATAGGACTGCATATCATACTTTCCAGAGGTTAATGCTAACTGTTGCAAGCCAAATTGTGCACCTCCAAATTCATATGCTGAAATCCTAACTCCCAGTACCTACACAGGATTGGTTTCACCTGGGGCCTCTTGTGGACCAATTGTGTGGACAACTTGATCTTGTACTTGTAGTCTCTAGCATTGTGCTTAAGCTACTCAATCTATATTATTATTTTGTTATGAGAGCCATAGCAAACTCATACACTAATTGATTACATCTCCTGAGAGGAAATCTTATGCCCTGTTTAAAAAAATAAAATGGTTGTTCCTGCCTCCTTCTCCTTATGGTGTTATTGTTTCTGGGATGCCAAGAGCACTTATCAAGGAGCAAAGGAAGTAGGACAATAGTTTCCATGACCATAAAGAACATTTTTCTCCTTTTTTAAATACTACAGTTTTAAGAAGAAATACTCCCTTAGTAATGACTTCTGAACCAATATCTAATTTTTTTTCATTGGGGATTGAACTCAGGGCCTTGTGAATGCTAGGCAATTGCCCTACCACTGAGCCAGGTACATTCTCAGTCCCTAGTGCTAAATTTAAAACAAAAACTTATTCTAGTTATAAAAGCAACATATACAAGGCACTTTTGCATTGCTAATGAGACTGCCTTTACATGGAGCGCGTTTGGCAAATGTATGTCAGAATTATAAATGCATGGCCTCAGCTGGGTATGGAGGATCACCTGAGCCCAGGAGTTTAAGGCCAGAGTGAGTCACATATATACAGAATCTACCTGCTTGGAGCCGGGCGTGGTGGCACACGCCTTTAATCCCAGCACTCGGGAGGCTGAGGTAGGAGGAGCGTTGTGGGTTCGAGGCCAGCTTGGGCTACAACGCGAGCACAAGGCCGGCCTGAGCTACATAGTGCGACCCTGCCTCAAAAACACCAGGGCCGGGAGTTTGGCTCAGTGCCTTAAGCGCCTGCCCTAGCAGGTGTGAGGTTGTGAGTTCAATCCCCGGTGCCGCCAAAAAAAAAAAAAAATAAGAATCTACCTGCTTGGTGGAGGCTGGGGCCCAAGGGAGGTTTTTGTGGATGAGGTCCCAAGGTTAAAGAATGGATGTGTGCAAGACCTTAGCAAAGCAGCAGCAGCATGGAGCACAGCACAGGAGCGTTACAGCTCAAGAGCCCAAGAACTGCCTGTCTCTTTATTGTATAATTCTTTTTTTTTTTTTTTTTGCGGCACCGGGGATTGAACTCACAACCTCGCGCCTGCCAGGGCAGGTGCTTAAGGAACTGAGCCAAACTCCTGACCCTGGTTTTTTGAGGCAGGGTCGCACTACGTAGCTCAGGCCGGCCTTGCGCTCGCATTGTAGCCCAAGCTGGCTTTGAACTCACAACGCTCCTCCTACCTCAGCCTCCCGAGTGCTGGGATTAAAGGCGTGCGCCACCATGCCCGGCTTATTGTATAATTCTTTAAAAATTTTTTTTATTTAAAAAAAAAAACAGAAAAAAAGGTAGAAGCAATACACAATTTCAAAAAAAAGTAAGAAATCAATACTAGTCAATATGTTACATATTGTTATCTTGGAAGTAGTTTTTCAAGTTATGAAATATAGGCATAAAAAAATCAGACAAACAATGACACCACAAAGTATTCTTCCTAATGAACTTTTTTTTTCTTTGCAGCACCGGGGATCAAACTCACAGCCTCACACCTGCCAGACAGGTGCTTAAGCCACTGAGCCAAACTCCCAGTCCTCTTCTTCCTAATGAACAGAGAATTAGTAGTATAGTTATGTATCTTGCATACGTATACATACATACAGTTATATGTATATATCTACAAGCATACAATCTTTCTCCATTCCCCTATCCCAGCAGTTTTTTAAATTTTGAGCACTTTCTTTCCCTTTCCTTATTACAATATCTATTGTACATTTTGTATCTTATTACTCTTTCAGTTTTTTAAAATTGTTATTTATTTTTTACACTAGGGAGACAATATGATATTTACAAATGTGAGTTTGATTTGCTTCACTTATGAGTACAGTCTCAAGTTGCCTCCATTTACTTATAAAAGCCTCAAGATCATCTTTTTTATAGCTGAGTAATATTTCATTGTATAAAAATACCACATTTTTTTAATCCATTCTGCAATTCATGGGCATTTTGGTTGTTTCCAAGATTTAGCTATCACAAATTGCACTGCTATTAACATGGGTGCACATATATCACTGTGACATGACACTTTCAATTTTTCTGGGAAAATACCCAGGAGGGGAATAGCTGGATTGAAGAGGATTTACTGGATTTTGGGGAATCTCCACACTGATTTCCACAGTGGTCGAACCAGTCTACACTCCCACCAACAGTGGAGAAGTGTTCCTTTTTCTCCACAGCCCTGCCAACCATTTATTATCAGTTGATTTCTTTATGGCAGCCATTCTTTCTGGAGTGAGGTGGAACCTCAATGTTGTTTTAATTTGCATTTGTCAAATGACCAGCAACGTTGAGTACTTCTTCATGTGTTTATTTGCCATTTGTATTTCTTCATCTGAGAAATGTGTGTTCATCTCAGATGCCCATTTTTGGATTGGGTCTTTGAATTTGGGCAGCCTGATGTTTTTCAGTTCTTTATATGTTCTGGATATAAGTCCTTTGTTTGAGGGACAGTTGGCTAGAATTCTCTCCCATTCTGTGGGATTTCTTTTCACTTTATTGGTGATTTCTTTTGAAGTGCAAAAACTTTTAAATAAAATGAGATCCCAGTTGTTGATTCTTTGAAGTACTTCCCATGCAGTTTGCTTTTTGTTCATGTACTCTTTTCCTACCCTTTTCTTCAAGATTTTTACCTACCTTGTCTTCCAGTAAATTTAGTGTTTCTCTTCTGATATTTAGATCTTTGACCCATTTTGACTTTAGTTTAGTGCATGGTGATAGACATGGGTCTAGTTTTATTCTTCAGTATATGGAAAGCCAATTTTTCAAGCACCATTTATTAAAAAGGCTATCTTTCTTCCAGTGAACATGTTTAGCCCCTTCGTCAAATATAAGGTAGCTGAGTGTCTTTGTAGTTGCCCTTTTGCATCTTCTAATCTGTTCCTTTGATCCTCAGATCTATTTTTTTGCGAGTAAAATGCTGCTTTTACCACTGTAGCTTTGTAGCATAATTTTAAGTCAGGGATTGAGATGCCTCCTGCCTTCATTTTGTTGCCTAGAATTGCCTTTGCTATTCTAGGTCTCTTTTGGTTCCAGATGAATTTTAGGAGTGTTTTCTCTAGATCTGTAAGGTATATTAATTGTATTTTGATTGGGTTTGCATTAAATCTGTGTAACAGTTTTGGAAGTATGGCCATTTTCACAATGTTGGTCCTCCTTAACCAAGAGCAAGGGATATCTTTCCATTTTCTAACATCCTCTTCAATCTCCTTTTTTTTTTTTTTTTTTTTTTTGCGGCACCGGGAATTGAACTCACAGCCTCGCGCCTGCCAGGGCAGGCGCTTAAGCCACTGAGCCAAACTCCCGGCCCTGGTTTTTTGAGGCAGGGTCGCACTATGTAGCTCAGGCCGGCCTTGCGCTCGCGTTTTAGCCCAAGCCGGCCTCGAACTCACAACGCTCCACCTACCTCAGCCTCCCGAGTGCTGGGATTAAAGGCGTGCGCCACCACGCCCGGCTCAATCTCCTTTTTTAACGTACTATAGTTTTCAGCATATAGTCTTTTACATTCTTTGTTAGGTTAATTCCTAAGTATTTCATTTTTTGGACGCTACTGTGAAAGGTGTTGTTTCTATAATTTCTCTCAGTGAGTTCGTTGTTTGTGTACAACGAATGCTATTGATTTTTGAGTGTTGACTTTGTATCCAGCTACACTGCTGAATTTGTTCATTAACTCTAGTAGCCTTTTGATGAAGTTTTTAGGGTCTTCTATGTAGAGTATCATCTGCAAATAGTGATAATTTAACTTCTTCCTTTCCTATACTTATTCCTTTTATTTCTCTCTCTTGTCTGATTTCTCTGGCTAATGTTTCCAGAACTATGTTGAATAGGAGTGGTGATAATGGACATCCTTGTCTTGTTCCTGATTTTAGGTTGAAAGTTTTCAGTTTTTGTCCATTTAGTATGACGTTGGCTGTTGGTTTGTCATAGATGGCTTTATCAGATTGGGGTAGATACCATCTATTCCAAGTTTCTGTAAGATTTTTATCATGGACAAGTGTTGGACTTTATCAAAAGCTTTTTCTGTATCTATTGAGATGATCATGTGATTTTCGTCTTTGGCACTATTGATGTGGTGTATTACATTTATTGATTTGCATATGTTAAACCATCCCTGCATTCCTGGAATAAATCCCACTTGGTCATGATGTATAATCTTCTTGATGATTTGCTGCATTCTATTTGCCAGTATTTTATCGAGAATCTTTGCATTGATGTTCATTAGGGAAATTGGCCTACAGTTCTCCTTTTTGCTTGAGTCTTTCTCTGGTATTGGTATCAGACTAATACTTGCCTCCAGGAATGAGTTAGGGAGGATTGCTTCCCTTTCAATTTCGTTGAAGAGTTTGAATAGTATTGGCATTAAATCTCTAAATTTCTTGTGGAATTCAGCTGTGAATCCATTAGTACCTGGACTTTTTTTTGTTGGTAAGTTTTTTTTTTTTTTTTTTTTTTTTTTTTTTTTTTTTTTTTTTTTTTTTTTTTTTTTTTTTGCGGCACTGGGGATTGAACTCACAGCCTCGTGCCTGCCAGGGCAGGCGCTTAAGCCACTGAGCCAAACTCCCAGCCCTGGTTTTTTGAGGCAGGGTCGCACTATGTAGCTCAGGCCAGCCTTGCGCCGCGTTGTAGCCCAAGCCGGCCTCGAACTCACAATGCTCCGCCTACCTCAGCCTCCCGAGTGCTGGTGTTGGTAAGTTTTTAATCATGCTTTCAATTTCAGTAGCTGATACTGGGTTATTCTAAATTGTTATATCTTCTTGACTCAGCTTTGGTAGTTCATATGTTTCTAGGAATTTGTCTATTTCCTCTGTGTTTTCTACCCTATGTGAGTAAAGATTTTTAAAGTAGGTATTCAGGAACTTCTGAATTTCCATGGGATCTGTAGTAATTTCTCCCTTTTCATTGCTTATTGCATGAATATGAGTTTTTTCTTTATTTTTCTTGATAAGTTTGGCTGAGGTTTATCTATTTTGTTTATTCTCTCAAAGAACCAGCTCTTTGATTCATTAATTCTTTGTATTGTTTTCTTAGTCTCAATTGTATTAATTTCTGCTCTGATCTTTATAATTTCCTCTCTTCGTCTACTCTTCTTTTTCTAGAAGCTTGAGGTGTAGCGTCAGGTTGTTTATTTGTGCTCATTCTGTTTTCTTGATTTGACAATTTATTGCTGTATATTTTCCTCTTAGGACTGCTTTCATTGTGTCCCTCAAGTTTTGGTATGTTGTATCTGCATTTTCATTGAATTTTAGGTATTGTTTAATTTCTTCTTTAACTTCATCTGTAACCCATTGGTTGTTCAAGAGGTTTTTACTTAATTTCCATGTGTTTATGTAGGTTTTGTAGTTTCTTTTACCATTAATTTCCAATTTCAGTGCACTATGATCAAATTATATGCATGGGATAATTTCAATCCCTTTGGATTTACTTAAGCATGTTCTATGGGCTAATATAGGGTCTATTTTAGACAACATCCCATGTGCAGCTGAGAAAAATGTGTATTCATTTTTTTTTTTGTTTTTTTTTTTTTGCGGACCGGGGATTGAACTCACAGCCTTGCGCCTGCCAGGGCAGGCGCTTAAGCCACTGAGCCAAACTCCCGGCCCTGGTTTTTTGAGGCAGGGTCGCACTATGTAGCTCAGGCCGGCCTTGTGCTCGCGTTGTAGCCCAAGCCGGCCTCGAACTCACAACGCTCCGCCTACCTCAGCCTCCCAAGTGCATTTTTTTTTTTAAAGATAGTAAAATCCAACAGGACATAACAGAACAAAGTCAATCAAAACAAAGCAGTAGAACTGGTACAGAACTTTGAAGAAAAATAATGTGAATACAATAGCTACTATAGTATATCTTGTTCAGAATACCTGACCATTCCAACAGGTATAGTAGAATTGAACCAAAAACAAAACAGAATAAAACCAATAAAAACAGAATATAAAATAAAGCAAAAAAAAAAAAAAAAAAAAAAAAAAAAAAAAAAAAAAAAAAAAAAAAAAA
>RJWM01034960.1:0-19265 GCA_004363535.1 Dasyprocta punctata | reverse complement strand
CTGGTCCCTGGGCTTCCAGATCTCCCGCGCGATCTCGGGATCTGGCGATCTCAGTCCCACCATGGCCACATCGTGAACTTCCCGCCTTTCTCCACCCTGGAGCAACTGGCAACTGAGCAGCCTCAAGCGGCCTTGCCTTCCCGCTGCAGGGGCAGGGGCAGGGACGGGGCCAGGGGCTCCCCGCCCTCCCTCTCCCTCTCCCTCCCTCTCTCTCCCTCTCCCTCCTCCCTCCTCTTTTCCCCCTCCCGCCCCTTCTTTCCGCCCCGCCCCCCGCCCCCTCCAGGCTTCCCGCCTTCCCGCCCTCCCCATCTTCCGCCCGCGCCTTCCCCGTCCACTCACCAGAGCCACCGCCGTCCACGGAGCACAGGCCCAGCAGGCGCGCGCGTCTCCAGGTCCCCAAGTCTCCAAGTCCCCCCGGTAAGTCGCCCCTTGGTCCCGGGGCGGACTCAGGGTTCGGGAAGAAAGCTTCCCTGGAACCCCGGCAGGTGCAGCAGGTGGGAAGCGGCCCGTCAGCGAGGACGCGGTCCCCCCAAGGGGGCTGGGAGCGATTTCGGGAAAACCGAGGCGAACGGGGCCGGGCGGAAAGGGGGTGACGGCAGTGATGGAGGCCGGGAATCGATGCCGGGAGGCCGGAGCCAACTTTCGGAGGGCGAAGCCTCCTCGCGGCCGGGCTCCAGGGCTATCCCCGGGCGCGCTCTGCCCCCGGGCGGGGAGGCGGCACCGCACTTTGCTGCTCGCGGTTCTGAGAGCACAGTGGTGCCGGGTGCGCGGGGTTCGGGGCGGAGCAGGCGGCCTGGGCTGCACCTGGCTGCGCACCTGGCGGGCCAAGGGCACAGGTGTGGTTTCAGCGCGGCTTCCTGCCCTGCCTCTGCTGCGGGGAGCTTGGGGGGCCCTGGGTCAGCCGCATCCCCGCCTCCCTTCCCTCCAGGAAGTCCCGGGCAGGAAAGTGAAAACGCCCAAGAGCCCAAGCACGGGAAACGGAGCCAGCGGGGCGGGGAGGCCTGGGCGGCTGCCCCTGGGGGACTTGCCATGGGCCCTGGGTCCCCGGAGAGTGCGTGAGTCAGAGAACAACGCTAAGACACAATCCAAGGTGGTTCCTGTCACTGTGGTTTTACCACCTTTTGCCATCTGCGTCCCAAATGGAGATCACAATGTAACAGTAGTGCGACACACTTTTTGTTTTACTTAATGTCTTGGGTACTTTTCTCTCCTTGCTGGGATAAAATACACGGTACTCAAAATGAAGGAAGAAAAGATTTATTTAGCTTATAGTTGGTGGAGGTTTCAGTCCATGCTCAGCTGGCTCCAAAGCATGGGGGCATGACAGAGGGGCAACACTTCAAGGCAACAGCCAGCAAAAGCAGCCGGAGCAAAAGGGGGGGAAAGCAAGCCTCTGCTCCTCCTTTATAGTTTACACTGGCCACGGCCCCCTACCCCGGGTCAGGTATAGCGCTCACAAAATCTGTGCCCTCGGCTTGCACAGGATGAGGATATGTACAAAGTAAAAACTTTGGCTCTCTGCTGAGTGTCTCAGTTAAACTCACTTTCTCAAGTTGACACAATGTATCAACTGTAACATCTAACTTCTTAAAAATTGTTATTTTAATAACTGCGTTTCTGTGAAACATAATAATTACACTCCGTGGTGGGGAGTTGGCACCGGTACCTAATACCTCTTAATTGTTTTTTCATCTCTTTCCCTCCTTCCATCTCTTGATCCTTTTTCTGTGGTCCAAAGAGCTCTCTCCATTTCCTATTACGTATCTTTTCTATTGCTGTTTGGTTTATTTCTCCTGTAGAAAAAACCATGTGATTTTTAAGCCTGTGGGTCTGATTTATTTGGCCTAACTTTGCAAACTCTATGTGGGGTATTTTTATCCACATTTTAGGTCCGTCTGTGCTCTGAGCTCTGGATTTAGGTGATCACCTCTCTTCTCTGCGCTAGCTTGGAAAACAAAATCCAGGTGTAAGCTGCTATCCAAGTGAGGATTCACACTTAGAAATAAACTTCATAGTGTTTAGTGCACTACCCAACATAAAAGAGCGCTCTGTAAAAGAGAATTTATTGTTGGAGTCAGTACTCTTGGCACATGAACTGTCTACTTGCTAAGTTAACGACCCCGGGAGAGCAAGCCCAGAGCTGAAGAGGGCAGAGGAGGGGTGGGACCCTGGTTAACCTTTTTCTTTGTAGCCCTAATGACAACTGTGAAGATACTGCTCTCACTTGAACCTTTTTGAAATTAGGATTTCAGCTGAGCCATCTGTCTCATCTTCAAGCCGTCATGAACTCTCAGAAGCGCAGGTCCCGGAAGGCTGACACAGAGAACAATATGAAAATACTGGACTTCTTTCCTCGGGTATGTCTGCAGAGACTGTTTGTGGAACATACTGATACTAGATTTGGCCATCCTTGGCCTGGGCTGCATAGTCCTTCCTGCTGAGAAATTGGCTTGTGTTTACGAGCAATACTACACAAGTTACCATCTTTCTGGTCCACTTCATTGTTTCTGTGTTGGTAGATGGCAGTAGAGAAGGGTGCTGTGATTTAACAAAAAAAAAAAAGAAAAAAAAAATTAGCACCAGGTGGAAGTAGCTTTTATATTAAGCTATTCCCCAGTGCTTCTTGAAGGATCACAAAAAATAAAACTTATTTTAGTAAACTGGAAAAAAAAAACAAAAAGAAAGTTTAGAGTATTTTATAGCCTGGAAATGGCATTTCAAGTACGGCTGGTATATTGGATGATAATAACCTGTATTTGAATGACTTTGTGGTGTGTGAAGCCCTCCTTGTGTGTTTTGTTTGTTCTGTCCATCAGCGTGTTGGGCAGGCACACAGGATTTTATCTCCAGCTTACTTTTGAAGAGCTAAGGGACAGTGCAACCAGTGAGTGCTCCAGTGCTGGAGTGCAGACGTGGGCTTGGAGTTCACCGACGTGAGCACAGGGCTGTTTCTACTATCAGGGCTCTACTATCAGGTCCCTTCCTGAGCCTAAAATGCTCCTTAATTAATCAAGAAGAAGGCCGAGAAATGCAAGGCTTCTGAGAGGGCAACTTCAAAGCTTCTCACCTGTCTTCTCTGCCTCTGGTTCTAGAACTCTAGAACATCTGAGTATGTAGAAAATCCGAGGCAGGCTTGGGTCTGCTCGTCTCTGGCCTCCTGCTCTGTGAAGGAGTGGGCCCACAGCTGTGTATACCTCCCCTCTTTCCCTTTCATGAGCGCCTGCATTTCCCCAGGAATCTGCCCAGTAGCTGGGGTCCCTCGCAGTGCTCCTAGGGCTGCAAACCAGGATGCATCGGGCAGCTTGAGGAAGCTTTGAGAATACGTGTGCTTGGCCAGAGTAAATTAATATCACCTTATGTTCTTTTTTATCTTATTAACCCTGAATATTACTATTATTACAAAAAAGACAATGAGTTCAGCCTCATACATGACTGTCATGGTGCTGGCCTCTGCCGCACACTGATGTGAGGCCCGATCTCTAGAGAAGCCCTGGCCTTACAATTATTGTTACCAGCAAACGGCACGGCCAGCAGACGAGCCCGGGCCTGCCAACGCTCGGGCCATGGTGAATGTGAGTCAGGGAGAGGGTACCTTTCACACCTGTCAGTCAGAGGTTCTTAATTCTTCGTTACATTTTTGCTATTTAATTAATTGCCATTATTCAATTCCTCCTCCTCCCCATCCCTGGCTCACAAGATAAAATCTTATAAAAGTGGAAATCCTGGATGCAAAATTTAAGAAAAAAATGTATAGTCTAATGGAAAAATATTAGACTAAGCACAGGAGTATTGAGATTTACTTTATCTATTAGTTATTGTGTGATCCCAGGAAAGGCAGTGGTAAAACAATTTGCTGTGCCTCAGTTTCTCCATCCAAAGAATGGAGAGGCTGTGTGTTTCCTCATTTCATAGGACGTAGGGATGAAGTAATGTAATATAGAAACTAATCTCAGATTTTCACACAATAGCTAATAGGCGAATTGAAGTATTTATTATTGGAAATAATTACCTTTTTCTGACCAAATAGTTTAGTAATGATTGTGTTGTTTAATATCTAGTGCCTGACAATAAACCCCTGTAGCTCATTCTTACTGAATTCAGTGTCCTAAGGTGAAAACATTTAGTGCAATGTATCACTGTGCTTGACAAATGTGAAAATTATGTAGCTAAAATTAGTAAACAGGACCTGAAATAACATAAGGAAGTTTGCAGATCTTTAAGCATCAGGGGGAAAAGTTGTGTTTCTTCCCTAATGTTTGTCAGAAAAATTTGACAGTGTGTAGAATTTATTTGACTGGTGTGACAGGAAGCTCAATTTATATTTTGGACCTCAAATTAAATTCTAATTATATTTACGTGCCTTTTGGGACTGGTTCTAAGTTTCCCAATGTATCTCTAGGAGTTTCACATCAAAAAGAGAAAAAAGAGACTCGGTTACATTCACACTTTTAAAATATGTAATACTTATTTTTAGGTCCCCGGAGAACAGCAGAACAGTACCAATATTTCACAAATGAAGGCAGAATCTAGGAAAAGGCTAAGGAATATAACTAATACCCAGGGACAAGGATGCCCTCTTCCTAAGAAAACTAAAGAAGACAAGACCACATCCCTAAAGGAGATTTACATTACCTTGGATGATAACCCAATGAAATATGATCTCACGTACAGTGAGAGGGCCAGCTTATATGAGGCTCTCAACACTCTCGAGGCTGTCAGAGCAAAGGTGAAATCTCACCAAGGCAAAGAAATGCTGGTGCGTGGCACAGGAGACATCGAAGGGTACCTGAACCTCGGAATGCCCTTCAGTTGTATTCCTGATGGCAGCATTGTGGAAATTACTTTTTCCAAACATATAAGTGACCAGAAAGAAGATAATCAAGTATTTGGCCGGCATGACAGGCTACCCACTGACTGTGTCAAATTTTATGTTCATGCAATTGGGAAGACAAGAAAAAGGATTGTTAAATGTAGGGAGCTTCACTACAAAGGAAATAAACTCTGTGTCTTTGGTTTCAAGGGAGAAACCGTCAAGGACGCTGTGTGCAAGGACCGTAGATTTCTTCCTTTTCTGGAGAATGACAATTGGAAGCTCGTCTTCAACCATAACCGTTCTATAGAAAGCACCCAGGTAGTTGATAAGATGGAGGGAAAGGTTGTCGAGCTCGAAGTTGAAAGGAGAAGAAGCCCTAGGGTGGCCACACAGAATTCTGAGTTAGAGGAAAGCAGTCTCTGTGTGTTGAAAGAATGCATTGTGAAAGAGTATCCCTGTTTGAAAACAGAAAGGGAAAAAATCAGAGAAAACCTCAAGAAAGAGATGAAAGCAACAAAAAAAACCCAAGCAGCATTAGTTAGATTACATAGAACAAACTTCGGGAAACAGACAAAAAATTCTACTCCAGTCAAAATAATTAAGCTCCTTTCGCATGTCAGTGACTCGGTCGGATTCTTACACTGGGACAATAATGGAAATATGGGTAGTGCTACCTGCTTCGTGTTTGCAGGATCATTCATTTTGACTTGTCGGCATGTGATAAATCTTATTGTGGGGGAAGGAGTAGAGTCAAGTGAGTGGGCAGACATAATTAGCCGTTGTGTGCGGGTGACATTCAGTTATGAAGAGTTGGAAACAAGAGGCTACAACCTTTTTTCCATCGAACCTTGGTTTGAGATATCTAATGTAGATCTCGACTACGCGGTCCTGAAACTCAAGGAAAATGGACATCAGGTACCTGCAGGACTGTATAACAGAATCGCTCCTGCACCACTTAATGGGTTGATATATATTATTGGCCATCCTGCAGGAGAAAGTAAGTCCACTGATGCTTGTGTCACGATTCCTCAGAGTGAGCGAAAAGAGACGTGTGACAGAAATATCAGAGAATTAGTACCTGAGCCTGCCCATGAGCCTTTGTTTGCCCACATGTACACTCAAAGAAGCTTCAGGGAAATTCTTCACAACCCTAATATTGTTACCTATGACACCATTTTTTATGGGGGTTCTTCCGGCTCACCAGTGTTTGACTCACATGGCTCCTTGGTGGCCATGCATACTGCCGGCTTCACTGAAAATTACCTATTAGGGACTTTTCATATCATTGAGTTTGGCTCTCCTATGCAGTCTATCCTCTCTGATATTAAGCAGAACTACCAGGCGTGGTTCGAACAAGAGTGTGTAAATCAGCAGGATGTGGAAATGCAGAGTCAGGAGTACTGAGGCCTGCTGTGCACTTGCCTGTGCCTTTGCCATTCCACAGCAGTGATGATGGTTTTCTAACTTACAAAGTGGTCAATTTCAGAAACATTAAAACAGTTGATATTAGAGAGCAGCCATTTTTATAAACCCAGAAAGAAATTAGTCCTGCTATAAAATGAAGCTTAATTGTCAGTTACTTCCTAAGGTCCTTGTCCTCTTTTCTAGACTGTCAAAGGGCGATGGCTCATCAAACAAAACTCACCTAGCTTTGTCTCCTTTAGATCCGTCAGAGTGAAGCATTTGACCCCTGGCGAGGCAGGGTCCGCACCCCACCTCAACCTGAAGTGGGTTAAGAGGACAGCCCCAAACCCCTGCTGCATCCCTCAAGGATAAGGGGTCACAACCCTGGAATTAAGAAGGAGGCAGAATAGAAAAAATAAAGAAGGTAGGAAGGAGACAAGGGAGATCATAATTTGTCAATTGTACTTAAGAATGTGACTTCAAGACAGTGTTCCCCACATCTACACAGCCTGGGAGCTTGTCACAGGTTTCAAAGAATGTTTTTAGGCAATATATTTAATCTTGAAAAATACATATGCAGTGTACCTGGCCCTGTGCCTTTCTCCTGTAAAGTAAGCCAGTGTCTTCCCTCTGGGCAGGTCATCACTTTTTTCCTGCAAACCAGGTCTATAGATTCACAAATTCCACTGCAATAGCACATAAATATTTCCTGTTCAAGACTGTCATGCACCTCCTCTTTGAGGCCTCACACTGTATTTCTTTGAGTGTGTACTTTAAAATTCTGCCTCATAATGCCTTCATACTTCTTTACAAAACATTAGTTCAGGTCAACAAGAAGCAAGCCCTGCCTTCGAGTAGGCACCATGCATGTGAAGCCAGTGGGGAGAACCAGATGCCAGCCTTTCCCTGTGAGTTGGTTCTAGTCATGGATTGTGGGGGAGGAGACAAGAAGCCAACAAGAAGCAAGTCCTCCCTGTGAGTTGGCTCCATGTGTGGGCCCTGCAGGGAGAACCAGATGCCAGCTCCTGGTGTGCAGGCTGGGAAACAAGAAGAGCCAAGATCCCCCCACCCTCATAAGCAAGCAGCTGATCTGGAGAAACACACGCTGCGATGATAGCTATCGAGGTAAAATACAACTGAATGCTTATAGTGTTTAGTGTTTCACTGACTTTGTAGGCCTAAAGCCAGTAGTCTGATCATCTATTCAGAGGATAGCAATATGCAATGTAGCATCTATGGGGGTCTCCTTCCGAAGGTGGTAGCCATTGTTAATTCCCTATTGTCTTGTTTTGAAGTCCTGCATCATTTTCATTGTTTTGTTGGGTTGGGTTTTATTGTTTTGTCTTGTTTGATTTTATTATATCCAATGGCATGTGCAGCTGTTTCAAAGATAACAAGATATATTATGGTAGCCATTTTGGACTTACTGTTACCTTGTTTTGAAGTCTTTTATTGCATTCATTGTTTTGTTTTAATTGGTTCTGTTCTATTTTGTTTCATTTTTACTATGTCTGAAGGTATGGACAGCTACTTTGAAGGCAACAAGAAGCATTATGGTTACCATTGTTAATTTCCTATTATCTTATTTTGTAGTTTTATATCACTTACACTGTTTTGTTTTGATTGGCAAAAAGCAAACAAACAAGAAAATACATTAGTTCTAACAACTCTATGAAGTATGTTATCGCCCCTCTTAAAGTAAGCAACATGAGGTGTGATAAGATTAATGATCAGTTTTTTGACAGTAAACATCATGTAGCTTAATTTTTTCATCTTCAGTTTTTTTTCCTAAATTTATTTACTTCAGAGGAACAATTGAAATTTATCTAATTATCCCTAATATCTGAGTGCTTACAAAAATGTTCATGTCAACCAGAAGCAAAACTTGGGGCTGCAGTTCCTGTTTCCTGAGGAGCCAAATAGTTGTTTAGAAGTGACCACAATCAAAATCCTTTAAGATTTCCAAAATCCTCCCTTTACTAAAATAGTCACAATAGCTGGGCGTGGTGGCGCACCCCTTTAATCCCAGCACTCGGGAGACTGAGGTAGGTGGAGCGTTGTGAGTTCAAGGCCTGCTTGGGCTACAATGTGAGCGCAAGGCCAGCCTGAGCTACACAGTGCAACCCTGCCTCAAAAAACCAGGGCTGGGAGTTTGGCTCAGTGACCTAAGCGCCTGTCTGACAGGTGCGAGGTTGTGAGTTTGATCCTCTTGCAGCAAAAAAAAAAAAAAAAAAAAAAAAAGAAAAAATTAAGAAGTAAAATAAAATAAAAATAAGATAGTCACAATATGTGCATCCTGGAAGTCAGGAGGTAATATCTGCTCTTCCTTTGTTTATAGACCATGAGGGCAAGGAGAATGTCTTTAAAAACGTGTGCTACTTATTCAGACAGATTTCCTTTTTTCTCCCTCATTTCCTTTTTTCCATTCCAAGACCTCACCCAGCATTCACATGACATGTCATTTATTCAGATTTCCTGTTTCTCCCTCATTTCCTTTTTTCCATTGCAAGACCCCACCCAGCATTCACATGACATGTCATTTATTGAGATTTCCTTTGTTTCTCCCTCATTTCCTTTTTTCTGTTCCAAGACCCCACCCAGCATTCACATGACATGTCATTGTCCTGTCTCCTTAGGCTCTTGGCTCTGACACTTTCTCAGCTGTCTGTTTTTGATGACCTTGGCAGCTAGGAAGAGCTCAGTGAGGCATTTTGTAGGATACCCCATTTCCTGGACTTTGTCAGATGTTTTGCTGATGATAAGACTCGGTTGTGGGCTCTGGAGGGGAAGCCTGCAGGATAAAATACCATTTTGGCCATACCCTGTGAAGGCCCAGAATGTAAACATGATTCATGACCATTGGTTTTGGCCGTGACCACCCAACGGTGGTAGTGTTTGTTGAACCTCAACCAGAGTCTCCCCTGGTCTTCCCCAGGCTGCATGCATAAACACCTCATGTGTGACCCTCCAAACGTCCTTCGCCCACCAGGATCCTCCGATCTGCTCAGGGCCTCTCAGAGAGTTAACCCACATTCTACCCCTGAGCTGCACCACCAGCCCCCAAGATGTTTAAATAATAAAATGTTCATTTCCATCTGTTTCTCTACTCATTGAAAGTGTGCTCTCCATATTAATCAACTTAAACAGAGCACAGAAATATTTGTATGTATATTAACTTTCATATATACATATAGCTGTAAATACTTGTAGAGGTAACCCTCTGTTCCTGCAATTAATGAGTCCTTGCTGACATCCCTGACTCTAATCGGTAACCGCACAGGTCACTTACTTCCTCCCCCTGCTCACCTGTAAAGCTGCACTGCCAGTGTGGGAAGCTTGGCTGCTACATCCCACAGTCATTTACTTAGCTGTTTAATACATGTGTAGCAGTCACTAATTTGTTAACCTCTACCCAGATGGGAAATAACTTTTTAATTTGTTTTTTCTTTTTGAGACAGAGTCTAACTATGCAGCTCAGGCAGACCTTGAACTCACTTTATATCTCAGCCTGGCCTAGAATTCAAAGAGATCCTCCTGCCTCAGCCTCCCAAGTGCTGGAATGACAGGTGTGCAGCACCAAGCCAGGCGAGATAACTTTTTCCAATCAGCTGGAGTAAAGTACTTATGTGCAATTTCTTTCTTTTTTTTGTGCAATTTCTTTTGGTCTTTAATCCTATGCACTCCATTTCTTCCCAAGTCACTTAGGTCAGGTCCTTGTCCCTCATCCCCTTTAGTGAGATTGCTTCACAGATTTTGCAACACAATTATACATGTAAGACCAGAGATTCAGCTCAGCAGCACAAGTGCCTGCCTGGCGAGCGTGAGGTCGTGACTTAGATCCCCGGTAAAAAAAAAAAAAAAAAAAAAAAAAAAAAAAAAAAAAAAAAAAAAAAAAAAAAAAAAAAAAAAAAAAAAAAAAAAAAAAAAAAAAAAAAAAAAAAAAAAACCAGAAAAAACAAAATAAAACAAAAAAAATATTTATATATGTAATATTTTTGGATTTTCTTCTTACAGCCTACATTAATTCGTTCATTCTCTCCTTTGATAATGCTCCTCCTAAATAATGCCTTAAATTTGTATACATCAGATCCACTCTATGTGCTGTAAAAGTCTATTGGTTTTAGCAAGTGCATAACATACACCTACCATTACAGTATCATACAGAGTAGTTTCTCCACCCTAAAATCCCCTATACTTCATCTACTTCCCTCTTGCCCTTCTCCCAAACCCCTGGCAGAGGCTGATCTTTTTATCACTTTTATGCCTTTAGCTTTACAAGAATGTCATATAATTATAGTCCATTAGTGTTATGGCTTGTATCTAGATGTCCCCCCGTAGCTTCATGAACTCATAGGTTGGGTGTTTGGAAGGCAGCTGGATCAAATGCCTGCACTACTGAGATGAAGCGTGTGTGGTACTGAATTAGTCCAGTAGTTGGATTAGCATAGTTCTGGGTGAGACTGAATGGATTTACTAAAGAGGGGTGTCTCCCCTGGGTGTGGGCACACTAACCAATATGTATGTATCCTGGATTCAATAAAAGGGAAAAGTTAGCTCACTGCTGCTCCTTTCTGCCTGCCCTGCCATGAGCTGTTTCTCCTCTTCCCTACCCCTCTACCATGCTACCATGCCTTGGAGCCAGTCAACTATGTACTGAAACCTCTACAGACTGTGAGTTAAAATAAACCTTTCCTTCTTTAACTTTGGGTATCAGGTGTTTCATCTCAGCAATGAGAAAAGTAACTAACACATATTGTATGTAATCTTTCAGACTAATATGCAATTGAAGTTTTTTGTATTTTTTTGTGGCTTGACAGCTCATTTGTTTACCATGCTGAATAATATCCCATTGCACAGACTTACCATAATTTGTATATTCTGTCGCATTTTGAATAAGCTCTTCATCGCTTCTAATTTCTTGTGATTATGAATAAAATTGTTACAAGACCTTGTGATCTGATTTTTTTGTGACCTAAATTTTCAGTTCAATTGGGTAAATACCGAGGAATGATACTGATTGACTGTATGGAAAGACAATATTTATCTTTGCAAGGATCTGCTAAACTGCATTCCAAAGTAACTGTATCATTCTGCATTTCACAAACATTAATTTCCCTATTCTTATCCGCACTTGGTGTCAGGATTGTTTTGTTGCATGTTAATACTGTTGGAATGCTGGGGCTTTTCAGGGAATTATAAGATTTACTGATGAAATTGGGGCTGTCTTGGATGATCTAAGAAATGCACAGAGTCAGAAAAAAATAGAGCTATTATAAATATTACAGAAATAATGTACTTAGTTAAGAATTGATGGTTCTATGGATGTGGGAGAAATAGGAGGAATTTTTTCTTTTGACAACAGGAAAGAGGAAAAAATTGCTGACTGATGTTCAGATTTCTGAGGAGAAGCCATGTCTTGTCACCATGACCACACTAAATAACTTGCAGAGAATTTGGAAAATTGCTACATCAGATCTCTGTCTGATGAGTGACATCCCGGGACAGTGGCTTCACGGGATGGTGACATCCTGAGACTGTGTCATCACGGGACAGTGGCATCCCAGGATGGTGGCATACTGGGATGATGACATCCCGGGAAGGTGTCATCACGGGACGGTGACATCCCAGGATGTTGGCATCCCAAGACGTTGTTATCTCAGAGGGGGCATCTCAGAACTATGACTTCCCAGGACTGTGACATCTCAGGACAGAGACATCAAAGGATGGTGGTATCCCAGGACTCTGACATCCCAGGATGGTGACATCCGAGGACAGTGGCATCCCACGATGGTGGTATGCCTGGATGGTGACATGCCAGGATGGTTGCATCCCAGAATAGTTGCATCCCGGGACGGTGATATCCCAGGACTCTGACATGCCAACACGGTGACATCCCAGGACGGTGACATCCCAGGACAGTATCATCTCAGGAGTGTGACATCCCAGGACGTTGACATTCCAGGACAGTGACATCCCAGGACTGTGATGTCTCGGGATGGTGATATCAAAAGATGGTGGCATCCTAGGACAGTGTCATCCCAGGACGGTGACATCCCATGAAGTTGGCATGCCAGGACGTTGTCATCCCAGGATGGTGGCATTCCAGGACGGTGTCATACCAGGATGGTGACATCTCAGGATGGTGTCATCCCAAGACTGTGCAATCCTAGAATGGTGGCATTCTAGGACTGCAGCATCCCAGGACTGCAGCATCCCAGGATTGTGGCATCCCAGAAAGGTGAGATCCCAGCATGATGGCATCCCAGGACAGTGTCATCACAAGACTGTAACATCTCAGGACGGTGACATGAAAGGACAGTGGCAATCCACAATGGTGTGATCCCTGGATGGTGACATACCAGGATGATGACATCCCATGATGGTGGCATCCCAGGACGGTGGCATACCGGGATGATTGCATTCCATGATGGTGGCATCTCAGGATGGTGTCATACCTGAACAGTGGCATCCCAGGATGGTGGTATCCCAGGATGGTGGTGTCCCAGGATGGTGACATCACAGGACAGTGATGTCAAAGGATGGTGGCATCTCAGGATGGTGTCATCCCAGGATAGTGTCATCCAAGGACGGTGACATCCCAAGACAGTGATATCCTGGGATGTGACCTCCCAGGATGGTGTCGTCCCAGGTCAGTGACATCACAGGACAGTGTCACCCAGCACAGTTACATCCCAGGACATTGTCATCCCAGTATGGTGCTATGCCAGAACAGTGTCATCCAAGGATGGGCGGATCCCAGGAAGGTGTCATCCCAGGACAGTGGCACCCCAGGACGGTGGCATTCCAGGACAGTGGCATCCCAGGACAGTGTTGTCCCAGGATGGTGGTATCCCAGGATAGTGGCATCCCAGGATGTGACATCCAAGAATGGAGGCATCCCAGGATGGTGACATCCTAGGACGTTGTCATCCCATGACAGTGTCATCCCAGGAGGGTGGCATCCCAGGAGGGTGGCATCCCAGGATGATGACATCACACAACAGTGACATCAAAGGACAGAGACAGTCCAGGACAGTGACATCAAACAACTATGTCATACCAGGACGGTGTCACTCCAGGACTGTGACACCCAAGGATGGTGACATCCCAGGTCAGCGGCCTACAAGGAGGGTGCCATCCTAGGGCAGTGATATCCCAGGACAGTGTCATCCCATGATGGTGGCATACCAGGATGGTAGAATCCCAGGATGCTGGCATCACAGGATGGTATCATCCTAGAATAGTCAGATCCCAGGATGGTGTCATTCCAAGACGGTGACATCCCAGGACTGTGAAATCCCAGGACTGTGTCATCCTGGGATGGTGATACCCCACAATGGTGACATCCCAGGACGGTGACATCAAAGGATAGTGACATCAAAGGATGGTGGCATCCCAGGACAATGTCATCCCAGAACAGTGTCATCCCAGGACTCTGACATCTCAGGATAGTGACATCAAAGGCCAGTGGCATCCCAGGATGGTGTCGTCCCAGGACTGTGACATCTCAGGACAGTGTCATCCCAGGATGGTGGCATCCCAGGACTATGACATACCATGATTGTGAAATCTCAGGGCAGTGAAATCACAGGATGGTGTCATACCAGGACAGTGAAATGTCAGGATGGTGACATCAAAGGACGTTGGCTGCTCAGGACGGTGGCATACCAAGACGTTGACAACCCATGACAGTGTCATTCCAGGACGTTGGCATCCCAGGATGGTGTCATCCCAGGACACTGACATTCCAGGACTGTGACATCCCAGGACATTGGCATCCTAGATGGTGGCATCCTGGGATGGTGACATCTCAGGACGGTGTCACCCCAGGATGACGACATCCCAGGATGGTGACATCAAAGGATGGTGTCATGCCAAGATGGTGACATCCCAGGATTGTGCCATCCCAGGGTGGTGTCATCCTAGGACAATGACATCCCAGTACTGGCTCATCCCAGGATGTTTAAATCCCAGGTCAGTGTAATCCCACGAGGGTGACTTCCCAGGATGGTGACATCGCAGGACGGTGTCAACCCAGGATGTTGGCATCCCAGGATGGTGTCATTCCAGGACGGTGGTATCCCAGGACTGTGACATCTCAGGATGGTGACATGAAACAACAGTGGCATCCCAGAACGGTGTCATCCCAGGACAGTGTCATCCCAACACCGTGACATCCCATGATGGTGACATCATAGGATCATGACATCTCGGGACAGTGACATCCAGAACAGTGACATCAGGGGAGAGTGTCATCCCAGGACGGTGGCATCCCATATGGTGGCATCTCAGGATGCTGTCAACCAAGGATGGTGTCATCCCAGGACTGTGGCATCCCAGGATGGTGTCATCCCAGCACGGTGACATACCAGGATGGTGACATGAAAGGATGGTAATATGCCTGGATGGTGACATCAAAGGACGGTGTCATCCCAGGACTCTGACATCCCAGGATGGTGACATACAGGGGTGGTGTCATCCTGGGATGGTGACATCTCGGGACAGTGACATCACAGGACGGTGGCATCCCAGGATGGTGACATCCCAGGACGTGACATCAAAGGATGGTGACATCAAAGGACGGTTGCATCCCAGGACAGTGACATCCCAGGATGGTGACATCCCAGGACAGTGTCATCTCAGAACGTTGACATCCCAGGACGTGGACAACCCAGGATGGTGCCATCCCAGAACGATGTCATCCCAGGACTCTGACATCTCAGGATAGTGACATCAAAGAACCGTGGCATCCCAGAACTGTGTGATGCCAGGACTGTGACATTCAGAACGGTGATATCTAACGACAGTGGCATCCCAGGAAGGTGTCATCCCAGGACGGTGACATCTCAGGACATTGGCATGCCAGGACAGTGCCATCCCAGGATGGTGGAATCCCAGGACCATGTCATCCCAGGACAGTGGCATCCCTGGTCTGTGACATCTCAGGATGGTGACATCAGTAGACGGTGGCATCCCAGAATGGTGTCATCCAAGGTCGGCAACGTCCCAAGATGGTCGCATGCCAGGATGGTTACATCTCGGGACTGTGACATCCCAGCACGGTGACATTCCAGGATTATGGCATTCCAGGGTTGTGTCATCCCAGGACTGTGCCATCCCAGAATGGTGACATCCCAGGATGGTGGCATCTCAGGACGGTGTCATCCCAGGACTGTGACATCTCAGGACAGTGACATCAAAGAACAGTGGCAACTCACGACAGTGTCATCCCAGGACGATGACATCTCAGGATGGTGTGCTCCCAGGATGATGTCATCCCAGGATGGTGACATTCTAGGACGTTGTCATCCCAGGATGGTGGCATCCCAGGATGGTGACATCTCGGGAGGGTGTCATCCCAGGACTGTGACATCCCAGGATGGTGACATACCAGGATGGTGTCATCCCAGGACAGTGGCATCCTAGGACTGTGACATCCCAGGACTGTGACTACCCACGACAGTGACAGCCCAGGAAGGTGACATCCCAGGACAGTGTCATTCCAGGACGATGGCATCCCAGGATGGTGTCACCCCAGGACTGTGGCATCCCAGGACTGTGACAACCCACGATGGTGACAGCCCAAGAAGGTGACATCCTAGGACAGTGTCATTCCAGGATGGTGGCATCCCAGGACTGTGATACTTCAGGATGGCAACATCAAAGGACAATGTCATCCCAGGAGGGTGACATCCCGGGATTGTGGTCTCCCAGGATGGTGTCATCCCAGGTCAGTGACCAGGATGGTGGCATCCAAGTATGGTGTCATCCCAGGACAGTGACATCCCAACACGGTGGCATCCCAGGATGGTAGCGTCCCAGGACGGTGACATTCCACGATGGTATCATCCCTGGACAGTGGCATCCCAGGACGGTGGCATCCCAGGATGGAGGCATGCTGGGATGGTGAAATCCCAGGATGGTGTCAACCTAGGATGGTGGCATCTTAGGATGGTGGCATCCCAGGTCAGTGTCATCCCAGGATGGTGACATACCAGGACAGTGTCATCCCATGACAGTGGCCTCCCAGGATGTTGTCATCACTGGATGGTGGCATGCCAGGATGGTGGCATCCCAGGACAGTGTCAAATTAGGATGGTGTCAACCTAGGACAGTGTCATCCCAGGATGGTGGCATCCCAGGATGGTGGCATCCTAGCACAGTGACCTACAAGGGTGGTGACTTCAAAGGATGGTGTCACGCCAGGAGGGTGACATCCCAGGATGGTGTCATCCCAGGACAGTGACATCCTGATACAGTGTCATCCCAGGACTTTCACATCACAGGGTGGTGTCATCCTGAGATGATGACATCCTAGGATAGTGTCATCCCAGGATAGTGACATCCCAGGATGGTGACATCCCTGGACAGTGACATCCCAGTACAGTGACATCAAAGACAGTGACATCAAAGGATGGTTGCATCCCAGGACTATGACATTCCAGGACAGTGACATCCCAGGACAGTCTCATTTCAGAATGCTGACATCCCAGAACATTGACATCCCAGGATGGTGGCATCCCCAGTGTCATCCCAGGACTGTGTCATCCCAGGATGGTGACAACCCAGGACGTTCACATCCCAGGACAGTGTCATCCTGGGATGATGACATCTCAGGATGGTGTCATCCTGGGATGATGACATCCCAGGACAGTGACATCAAAAGTTGATGACATCAAAGGACAGTGTCATCCCAAGACTCTGACATCCCAGGACCGTGACATCCCAGGACAGTGTCATCCCAGGATGGTGACATCCAAGGACTGTGTCATCCCAGAATGGTGACATCCTAGAACAGTATCATCCCAGGACAATTACATTCCAGGTTGGTGTCATCCCAGGATGGTGATATCCCAGAACTGTGACATCCCAGGACGGTGACATCCCAGGATGGTGTTACCCCAGGATGGTGTCATCCCAAGACTGTGACATCTTGGCCCATAGTCTGTGATGAGCACACATCTGCAAGTCAAGCTACTGGACACCGCCCTGTCACACCCAGCTGGTTAAAAACTGAGTTTCACTGACTGACTCCAATTCCCTTCCTCGTTGTTCATGACTCCATCGTCTGGACTAGAATTTCTTCCATGCTCAGCTTCCAGGCAGCACTTCTTGTCGACTCCTCGTCTTCTTTCTGCACATGACCGGTCAGTATTGAGCCTCTGGTTTTCCTTCAGTGGGACCTTCCTTTCCAGTTTTTCGTCTCTTCCCACTGTCTTCACTGCCTTCCCTCAGTGGGGCTATCATGATACCCAGCATCTGTGCAGGGCTTGATCTCTAGGGCCTCACTAAACATTGAAATAGAATACCGTGTTTGACCTCTGCCTTCACCTTAGGAGGTGGGTCCCGTGGCCATTGCAGTGTTACAGGTGATTGGAAAAGGCACCCCGAGCAGGGAGTGGGTCTGTGACCACAGGTGTCTGGCTTGGGTGCCCGGGATGAAGCCACGGGGCTCACTAGAGGGCCCCTCAGACCTGTGCTGCCGGGGCCCTAAACCTAATCCCGTCCTCTGGCTTCCCTGGGGACGAAGTGTGAGAAGATGCGAAGATGTGCAAAAGGCCCAAAAGAGGGAAGCAGCGCAGTGAGCCAAAAGATGAGAACAGAGAAGCGCTCCCGTGTCCAGGGACCTGGAGCCCGGGCGTCCTCGGCCCTCCCTCCCCACGGGAGCCAACGTGGACCAGACTCCCGGTCCCTCGTCCGTCGGCCCCCGGTCTCGCCCACGTCCAGTTCTTTCCGTGCTAATGTGCTGATCCTGGCCCGGGCCCTGGCTCCGGCATGCGTACTGCTGGGTGAGTTGCAGAATCAGTGACCATGAAAGGGAACTGGCCCCTGCCAGGTCGTGAACAGCGCTGTTGAAAAGTGAACAGCGAGCAGGGAACAGAGCTGTTTCTACTTAGGGGTCCTGGGGTGCAGCCGGGGAGGGCGGACAGGCCTCCACTGAGCCTCGGCAGCCTGTGGAGCTCGGGAGTCAGGCTTCCTTGAGGAGCAGGAAGGGTGCGTGATCAGGACGCAGTGACACCGTCTGGGCAGGGAGAGGATGCGTCGTGGTGCCAGCCACAGGCCACAGGCACAGTGGCCAGAGCGGCTGAGGGAAGGGGTCGGGCAGCGTGGGGAGCGGGCGTTGGAGACAGCACCTTGGCCCTGGGAACGCTGCCTCGCTGCTAGCGGGGGAGACTGAGCCAGCGCCGTGCTGCCCTCAGTGCCCTGGGTCCTCTCCCGGTGCTGACCTCTGCCCGGATCCCCCTCCTGCCCCGGGTGTCATCTGCTGAGGGACCAAAATGAAATACAACGCGATTACCTGGGTAGGTTAGGAAGTATAGGAACAAAATAATTTCTCAGCCTAAAGTTCCTCGTTTAGATTCTATGCATGCAATTTATCAACTCCCTAAGTTTCATGTTTTATAGACACACGGTAAGCACCCTAAATCAGATATTCACGGTGCTTTCCTTTGTTTGCAGTTACGCTCACAGGGGTGAAAAGCTTTCCCTGCCTCTTGCACACACGCCCAGCAGAGGTGGAACAGAGCTGCTTTCTTGCTCCTTTTCTCTCTCACACTACGAACAAGTGTCCTTTGCCTGGACACTTACTACTGCAGACAGCAACTTCTGTGGTGTTTTGAGATGTTTCCTTTGGTGAGTTTTGCTGTTTCAATGGCCACTGTACATGATATAGAAATATTCTTAGCATTCCTAAGGAAAAGAAGGCTGTGACACGCTTTATAGAGAAACGCACATCTTGGGTAAGCTTTGTTCAGACGTGAGTTAGAGCACTGTTGGTTGTGAGTACAATGTTAATGAATCCACTACATAAATTGTAGTAATTACTTCTTAACAGAAACATGCATAAAATATGTATTGTCTGACTGATACACATGTTGTCACCAGAGTCTAACAGACACTTAACCTTGTCTTACCCTTAAGACCTATGATTCAATATTCTCTTCTAATTCAGTGTTTTCAGCAACTGTGTGGATCGTAACCATCACAAACAACGAGAACTGGATTATGAATGGAACTGAATTGCCATCTCAAAGATAGATGAAATCAT
>RJWM01034959.1:0-19409 GCA_004363535.1 Dasyprocta punctata | reverse complement strand
GCCTGAGCTACATAGTGCGACCCTGCCTCAAAAAACCAGGGCCGGGAGTTTGGCTCAGTGCCTTAAGCGCCTGCCCTGGCAAGCGCGAGGTTGTGAGTTCAATCCCCGGTGCCGCAAAAAAAAAAAAAAAAAAAAAAAAAAGAAACTATATGACAAAGTTACTGTTATAAAATCAGCATGGTACTGGAATCAAAACAGACCTGAAGATCAATGGAATAGATTAGAAGATACAGCCACAACTACAAACACATTCAGCCATATCATTTTTACAAAGAGGCCAAACATGTACATTGGAAGAATGATAGTCTCTTTAACAAATTGTGCTGGAAAAGCTGGCTTTCCATATGCCATAAACTAAAACTAGATCCATGCCTATCACCATGCAGAAAAATAAAGTGAAAATGGGTAAAGGTCTGAATATTGCAACAGAGACACGAAATTTGCTGGAAGACAAATTAGGTGAAAATCTTGACAACATAGGAGTCGTCAGAGAGTTCATGAAACAAAATCAAACTGCACGGGAAATACTTCCCAGAATGAACAACTGGGATCTCATCTTATTAAAAAGTTTTTGCATGTCAAAGGAAATCTCCAACAGAATGAAAAGAAAACACACGAATCGGGAAAGTATCATAGCCAATTATCCCTCAGACAAAAGTCTTCTATCTAAAACATATAAAGAATGAAAAAAAATCAGACCTCTAAAATTCAAGGACCCAATCCAAAAATGGGCATCTGAGATGAATGCACACTTCTCAGAGGAAGAACTACAAATGGCAAATAAATATATGAAAAAATGTTTAACATCAATGGTCATTCAGGAAATGCAAATTAAAAAAAAACATTAGATAGCATCTCACTCCAGATAGAATGGCCAAAAAGAAAAACAATCAACCAATAACAAATGCTGGAGGTGCTGTGGAGTAAAAGAAACTCTTCTCCACTGTTGCTGGGAGTGTAGTCTGGTGCAACCACTGTGGAAGTCAATGTGGAGATTCCTCAAGAAGTTAGGATTAGAGAACACATTTGACCCAGATATCCCGCTTCTGGGCATTTTCCAAGAAGAACTGAAAACATCATACCACAGTGATATTTGTGCACCCAACTTTATAGCAACCCAATTTGTAATAGCCAAATCTTGGAAACAACCCAAGTGCCCATCAATCAAGGAATGGATAAAAAACGTTGTGATATTTTTATACAACAGAGTACTACTCAGCTATCAAGAAAGATTTCTTGGAGACATTTATAACTAAACGGACAAGACGAGACCATATTCATAAGTGAAATAAATAAAACTCATATGTGTAAATAACATATTGTCTCCCTAGTGCAAGAAGCTGAAACAGTATATATGATCCAAAATCTGCAATAAATACTGTGTAAGGATAAGTGCTCAAACAGCAAAAGTGATTGGAAAAGTGGAAAGGAGAAAAGAAGGAAGAGCGAAAGGAAAAAGACATTAATTTGTATATATGTACACATAAGATAGCTAAAATGACTATCCTACTAAATGTATTAGTTATTGAAAAAGGACGTTAATATTCATATGATTTGATCAGTTTTACATGTCTGTATCTGTTAATGTGAACAACCCTTTTGAAGGTAACAATATGCAATATTACAACCCTTGTCAAATTCCTATCATCTTGTTTTGTAATCCTATAATGTTACTGTTATGGATTTGTTGTTGTCATTCGTTTACCTCTTTTGCTTTTTGTCTTTCTTTTCTGTGTCTTTTTTCTCTTAAATTAAAAAAAATAAAAGATTTCAGAGAAAACAACCAGGTCACCTATAAAGTAAAGCCCTATGAAGTAAAGCCCATCAGAATCCCAGCATTCTAAACAAATCCCTCAAGTAAAGGAGGGCATGGAGTGAGGTATTTCAAGTCATATAAGAAAGCAATTTACAATAAGAAGTATCCGTTGCATAACAATTTTGAAGAAATGAACTTAGCAAATATCTACACAATGACCCACCCTAGAATGCCACAATACACATTCTTCTCAGCTGCACACAAGTGTTTATCCAGAATTGACCCTGTATTAGCTCATAGAAAATGCTTAAGGAAGTGCAAAGTAAATGAAATTATACCATTCATTTTTTAAAGCATAATAAAATGAAATTGGAAATCAATGCAAAAGAATCCACAAAAACTGTAAAAATACATGAAAATTAACTAACAACCTCCTGAATGGGTCTCAGGTGAGATTTTTAAAAATTGGATAGTTTCTACAATTAGACAATCATGCCAAGATAACATATTCTAACTTATAAGGTGTAATGAATGCACGCCTATAAGGGTACTTATAGGGATGAATTCTCACATCAGAAAAACAGAGCAAGCTCAAATAAACAACTTAAAGTTGAATATCAAGCTCCTAAAGAAAAAGAGGAAGTTAAACCCCGGTGACATATGAGGGAAGAAATTGCACAAACCAAAGCAGAAAGTCAAGCAAATGACACTAAGAAAACAATGCAAAGGATAAATAAATTGAAGTTTTTATTCATTGAAACATTAAATGAAATAGAAAAGTTCTTAGCCAACCTGAACAAAAAGAGGAATGAAAAGAATTGAATCCATGCAACTAGGAATGAAAAGGGTGTAACAGACCGGGTCCTGGAGAAAGACCGTGAATACCTATTTGGAGAAACTGTACTCTTCTAAGACAGAAAATAGAAGACAAGGACAGATTACTAGATATCTATAAATTACCAAAGTTGACTCAAGAAGTTATGAAAATTATGAATAGCCTAATGTCAGTCATTGAAACAGATGATGTAATTAAAAACCTACCAACAGAAAAGAAATAACAAGATGGAGGAACAGTAAGCAGCAGAGTAAACATCCTCCCTGAGAGATACCATCCAGATGCCGGAATATAGCAATGTGGGGAAGACAAGAAGGAAGGAAGTGAGTCCTCTGGACCCAGGAAGAATCTAAAGAGAGAACTGAAGCCCACAAAAAAGGTAAATAGAAACACTTAAACAAAGAAGGCGGTAACTGGAGGCACCTCTGCCCAGAGCCGGACCCACTGCGTGAGAGGACCTGCTGGAACCAGGGGATGCACGATCAAGGTGCCACAGCAGTGGCAGCAACCCCAGAGACCTCTGCTGAGAGAGGCAGCATTGGAGGAGAGTGGCAGTGGACAGGGGGAGCAGACCTGGAGGACTGAACCGGCTGACGGCGAGTGTACAGAGGTCTTCACCCACCCGCCAGAGAAAGAGATTGGCTGGGAGATATTTTGGAGTTGGGCTGGACACTACTAGCTGGGTACAGACCTGTGGAGGTTGCTCAGGCTGAGCCCTGCTCACTGCGTGCATCCTGGAGGTAACCTCAGGTGGTCCCTGTGGGTGACTAGTTCAGTCTGGAGACAGCGGCTCCATGCACGCTCCAGGGGTGGTGGTGGAGAGTCAGCTGGTAACTGGCCCACCAGCCCAGGTTCATTACAATAACAGCAGTAGAATAGCAATCACTGTTTTGTATCCCTAGAGGAAGTGCATCTGTGTAATTATTCTATCTCTTGTCTTGAGGTTTAGCTTTAATGACTATAAATTCACCCACAGTTGAAATATGTCTGTGTCGGCTTTTTCTAAGAACCTAACCCAACTTGACAGCCTATACTATAACTAACACTGCCCCACCCCAGGAGAAGTACTCCTAACTACCATGAGGGAGTGATGGGCAAAGGGTTCTCTAACTTCTGGCTGAAGTGTCGAGTAGCTGTGATCAGCAGTCAGAGATGCACCCAGAGGGTCTACATAAAAGGCCCTTGATAAATACAAGGTATTCTTATCTTAGAAAAATGCTGCTGATGGACAAGTCTCTCTGCCTCCTGGTTAGTTTTCTTCAGTTGTCCTCTGAAGGAAGACTTTCACTGGTGAGGATAGTGGAGTTAAGTTCCACCAAGGAAGCACCATGGGGAGAACTTCTCTATGGTCATGTGCTCCTAGAAGGCACCCACGCTGACTGTCCATTTCTTGCAGTGAAGCAAACAAACTCCCATTCCCATACAAAGAGAATAACTGATGCCATCCTTTTTCCCATCTCCAGGAGCCACGACACTTGTGCCTTCTCCCTTTGCCCATGCTCTTGTAATTTTCACAGATATAATTCCACCAGGGTGCTATCCACATTACCAATATGATTCAAAAATTCACTTGTCATCATTACAAATTCAAGGTGATCTTGTGGCTTATGACCTATTTTCCCCCTTTTTGTTTGTGTAACTGCCAATGTAACATTAAATGACCAACAACAGCTAATCCTTGTGGACATAAGGATTTGCACTGCTGCAAAAAAAACTTTGAAAGCCCATTCTTCAATTGGCAACACCATTATCTGTTTTTATTTTGTTAGGAAAACCCATCTTTGCCAAAGCTGACAGACAGTGTTGCTGAATGTGCCCCAGAGTCTCGCCTGCATGGTAGGTACTGTGTGCGAAATGAGAGTCAGTATTTATACTAACACTGAGGTCTGCCAAATTGGAATGGATATGTATCCACTTGCCACAGCTCATTTGCCTGGCAGCTTCAAGGATTACAACCTTCTTCTGGAATTAATGTAGGTAATGTCTGGTATGCTAAACAAGATTGTTCAATGCGGCAAACCTGTGATTTTCTATGTTTAAAGATAGGTGTAAGGGCTCAAGTATTCCAATGAAAGTGCACATGGGAAAGTCTCTCTTATTAAAAAAATTGGGACAATGAGTCTATTGTCATGATGATTTCCTTTTGCCAGTTCAGGAAGGCTGGAGTGTCACCACACAGTACCTATACAAAAAGAGGAGTCCTATTCCAAATGACTGCCTACTATCACAGAAGAAAGTTGAGGGGGATCTAGAGTTCTTTTTTATGCTGGCTGTCTCCAAAAGATTAGTGACACTAACTATATGGGCATAATCACATAAAACGCTAACATATTCTGTCAGAGTACATTCTAAAATGGTAATTACAGCAACCAACGCTGACCTCTGAGTTGAATGTATAGGAGTAACAATTTTCTAGTGATTTTGCATAACCCATTAAGCAGCAAAACCACAAGAACATCCATTCATAAATTTACTCGAAGCATTCATTAGAGGAGATATCTCAGTATTTTTTTGGAAAATAAATGAATAATGATAAATATATGAAAAATAACTGCACAAATGAATGAATAGTAACTGTACAAACTTATCAGTAGGATAACGATTGTCAACCATCCAATATAATCTTCAAAGTCTGTCTGACACACTGTGGGAGATTATAGTAAATCAGTATGCCATGGGAGATTGATAGGAAGCATAATATGATCAGGGTCAAATCCTAACAGCAGTATGCTACAGTGGGGGGCTTACAAAAATAACTTAGGTATTTGATCAGGATGTGTCTGAAGACTTTTTAAAAACTGGTTAGAAAAAGAAAAATAATTCAGTAGGTTGACATTCATTATTCACTCTCTGCCCAAAAATTCCAGTTCTAGAATGAGCCCTAAGCAATAATATTAGCACAAAAGGGACAGTTAGACTAACTTGAAACACTTGTCTATTTGCCAAAGGAGCTTCTATTATCTTAAGAGCCTCAGGTGTGAAGGCAGGAGGAGAATTCAAATCTGAATCTCTATGCAATATTTTATATAGATTGTTTAGATGATATGTAGTTATTCCTATTTGGAGTGAGTTCAATTAATGTCCCACAATAACTTCTAGAATTTTCTTAGTATTGGTAATGCTGGTAAAGAAAATGTGCCATGTATACCAGTTAGAACACTATTCCATCCTAAAATGGAGGAAGGCCTTTCATGAACCACAGCATGGCTGAACTAGTAGGAAATCCTGCTACATGAAATGAGGCAGGCAAAGAGGACGAACGGTAAGAGATTCTCTAATACGTGGACTTCATAGAGTTCAATTCATGCACCTGCAGAGTAAAATTAATGTTACCAGATTGTAGCGAGGATATTAGATGTGGAATCTGAAAAAATTGACAGAGAGTACCAATTTTAGATTAAACAGAAAAAAATAAGCTTTATTGATTTTCTTAGTTTCTTTTCTCATTGCTGACACAAAATACTCAACATTCAAATTTTAGGTAGACAGTTTTATTTTAGCTCACAGTTTGTGGAGGTTTCACTCCACAGTTCACTGGCTCCAAGGCAGGGTGGCCTGGCAGTGGTGAAAACAGTCTACAGCAGGCAGAAGGCAGCAAGCAGTTAAGCAGAAGCCTGTCCATTGTACCACTTCTAAGTGCCTCACCTTTTGAACCGTGCCACCCACACACAGAGTGGGTCATCCCATTATCCACATGCATGCTTAACCATTCAATGGACCAAGTTAGTAGTCATACACCCTTAATCCCAGCACCACACAGTGTAATCCAATTGCCACATATCATAGATCTAACCACTTCAGAAAAGCCCTATTTATGACTGCATGAGAGTTTGGGGGGCACATCTAGATGCAAGCCGTGCTAGTGATCAATTGCGCAGAATTTGGTGGCATTGCACATTATTCAATTGTTGAAAAAAAATAGTAGATTTTAAGAGTTTCACAATTCAACGTGGTGTGAAGAAAGACTATTGAGTGCATATCTGCTAATTTGTCTCATTAAGCATTCTATCTTATAAAATGTAAATAATCACATGCATCTCATAATTAGATACAATAGCTATTTATCACTGAATGAATTAGTAAATAACATGATTAAAAACAAAAAATCTGTAATGTATAATTTCCCATGTTAAAACTATTTCAGTGTCATCATTCAAAAAGTGTAACTCATAATGATACATTAAATCAAAATACACACCAAGAAAAGGCAATGTGGAATTTCTGAAGCCACTAATGATAATACTGTGTTCCATGTAGAAAGACAAAAAGAATAACAAAGTGACATGATTTTTTAATTTAACCCTGGAGAGTAAAAGTCAATCTGCTTACTTATTCAAAAATCTGGAGGAAGCGGGGCGTGGTGGTGCATGCCTTTAATCCCAGCACTCGGGAGGCTGAGGTAGGAGGAGCGTTGTGAGTTTGAGGCCGGCTTGGGCTACAACACGAGTGCAAGGCCGGCCCGAGCTACATAGTGCGACCCTGTCTCAAAAAAACCAGGACCGGGAGTTCGTATCAGTGGCTTAAGCCGCTGACCTGGCAGGTGTGAGGTTGTGAGTTCGATCCCTAGTGCCGCGAGAAAAAAAAAAAGATCTGGAGGAAAATAAACCTGGACAGATAATTGGATACAAATTTAAAATAAAAATTATTAGGGCAAAATAATTTATGTTCCAACAAAAAAATGATTCAGAAATGTTAACTCCCATCTTTGAATGAGTATTTAGATATAAATTTGAAAGTGATGTTAGATTTGAAAACAACTATGTAAATGATGCATGCACAGACATATTTTGAACAGAAATATGGATATGTTAGCTAGGTTGTGATTAGTATTTCTACAAACACAGAAATCAAGTCAAGTTTTGCACTTCACATATATATAGTTTAATTGTCACCTATACCTGGTTAAATTTGGAAAACAGATGTAAGTTCCACCGTGTCAAAACACTGAAAGTTGCTGTAGTTCAGGCATCAGAGGAGGGTGAACCATGTCGAGAACTAAACCAGGCTGTGAGTTCTGGATGACAGGTGGTCCATGGTGCTGAACACTGCATGCTTCTGTGAGAAACTAAGTACAGAGACGCAGGAAGCATGGTGTTCCCATTGTCTCAGTACCACACTGGTGGGAAATGAACACCAGGGCTTCCATGCTAAGGATTTTCTAGGTGAGGCTTCTATAAGAAACATCTGGAAAATTTGTTATTAAATTCTGGGACCAAAAAATGATATATATTTTAATCAGATGCAAGTTCAGCTCTTCAGACTCAGGAAAAATGAGATGATTTCCTTTATGCATGAACCCATTTGAATGCACTATGGATGAGAAAAATTTACCATACACACAATCATGATCTGCTACTTTCCAGATAAATCCCAATAACCGTTATCATACCATCTGTCTCCATGCTACAATCTGATTCAGGTTTTTCTTTACAGTCAAGGTCTGACTGGATCAGACTTGGCCTGCATCTTTTCATTCAGAATGAAGTGAGAACTCCAAAACTACCAGAATACAAGTTTTCGAAAGTCAGTTATTTTGTATCCTAATTTTCATCGAGTGAATCAAGAGCATTTCATCAGATGCAGCAAAAGGGACTGGCGAGGATCTCAGTGTTACTTATGCAATGTGATCTGAACTGAGTCCTGTAGAATCACCTTGTTACTTTTTCTAGACTGAGTGTAAGAGCAAGAGAAAAGGATACAATGCAGACAGCAGGAACTTCTCACAGGACCACTCACTCATAAGGTTTTTCCAAGTTGGTCAAATCCAGCACCTGAGTTTCTGTCAACTGTACAGCATCAGTTAAGGTGGGACACATGCTGCTGCCCGGCTTGCTATGATGTCTGACATTGCTCTTAGCTCCAAGGGATTCCAAATATATTCAAAATATTTTGACAATGTGAGCCAGATGTCCGGGGTCTCACAAAATGGGTATATAATATACAACTATAAAAAACACTCAGCAAGAAAATAAAAAATACATGTTTCTTCACCATAAGACGTACTGACAAAAAAAATACATAGAGATGACTAAAATAGATACCTCACATGCAGATTCTAACTTAAGAAATACATCAAATGAACCAAATTACTTTCAGATGGTAAGTTAATATTATGTTTTAGTTGAGAAAAATCTTCAGTGTGAACTGAGAATGTTTGCTGAACATTCTTCCCAGAGCAGCATTAATCTCCCTGTTGCATAGACAGTAGATGATGGGGTTTACAAATGGGGGCACCATGGTGTAGAACATGGCAGTCAGCAGATTTCTAAGGGATGGTTTCTTTGCAGTGGGACCTAAGACAGCCACTGACCCAGAAATGAAAAACAAAAGGAGTATGGCCAACTGCGGGGTACAGGTGGATATGGCTTTGTTACGGGCTTCCACTGAATGGATCTTAAGCACAGTTGAAAATATATTAACATATGAAAAAAACATGAAGACAAAACACACTGAGAGAAGGCAAGCACATAAAACAAGGATTACAAATTCACAGAACTGGACATCAGACGATGAAATACTCAGAATTTGAGGCACATCGCAGAAATATTGGTGGATCACATTGGTCTTGGTGAAGGGAAGCCTGAAGAGAGCTCCTGTGTGGAGAGCAGAGTAGAGCAGACCAGAGGTCCACGAGCCAGCTGCAGCCTGGGAGCACAGACTCGGGGTGATAATGAGCCTGTAGTGCAGAGGATGGCAAATGGCCACATAGCGGTCATACGACATGACCACCAGGAATGCAATCTCTGCAACTGCAAAAAGAATATAGAGGAAAATCTGTGCAGCACAGTCTGACAAGGAGATTCTCTTAGTGACTGTTATGGAATTTACTATGGCTTTGGGAACAATCGTTGAGATGATGCCGATGTCTTGGAGGGATAAATTGCTTATGAAAAAGTACATGGGAGAGTGCAGACGTGTGTCTGTCACAATGGCAGTGACCGTTACAAGATTCCCTGTCAATGCTCCCAGAAAAATCACCAAGAAAAGCACACCTTGCAGTACCTGGAGCTCCCGGGAGCCTGTGATATCCAAGAGGAGGAATTCTGTGAAGATGGTGAGGTTGTCCATGTCTGCCAACCTGCTTCACAGAGTCAGAGGATACAGCGAGAAGAGGATGCTGTAAGTGGAATATAGAGCACCTATTAGAACTGCAGAGTGGCTTTTATTCAGGAATGCAGCAGAGAATAAATACATAAAATAAAATATGCTCAAATACAGTGAATTTGCATATTTCTTTTTCCAAACTGCTGATCGATATCCTGTTAGTATCTACAAGCATTGTATGAGCATGGTACCAGGCAGGTCACAACACACCATTCTCTCACTTCAGGTGTTTTCAAGAAGTAGGTGAGAGCCCTTTCCTCTCCCCTTTGCACCAATGTCTACGGAATTTGATTCAGGTCATCAAAATTCTAGAATTCTGTTGGTAATATATAAACTGTTCAAATCTTTCACTTCTTTGTGTGCGTATTTGATGTCAGAACAATCAAACAATCGATTGAAAAAACTGCTTAAAATATTCTTCCAAAATGCAACCTTCTGCTGGGTATGGATTCTAAGATCTATTTAGGTGCCAGTTTTCTCTCCTAACCTTTCCACTACTTGATTTTAAATCTTTGATAAAGCCGGGCGTGGTGGCGCAAGCCTTTAATCCCAGCACTCTGGAGGAGCGTTGTGAGTTCGAGGCCGGCTTGGGCTACAACGCGAGCGCAAGGCCGGCCTGAGCTACACAGTGCGACCCTGCCTCAAAAAACCAGGGCTGGGAGTTTGGCTCAGTGCCTTAAGTGCCTGCCCTGGCAGGCGCGAGGTTGTGGGTTCAATCCTCGGTGCCGCAAAAAAAAAAAAAAAAAAAAAAAAAAAAAAAAAAAAAAATGTACACTTATTTTGAAACATCTACAACCATAAGTAATTTGTTTAAAGATTATCTTTTCAAAACTAAAATTAGTTTTATAGATACCCAATCTCAGTATTATTATATTTTCATTGTTGAGAAACAGAATTGAAATATTATGATACATGAAATATTAGTCTACATGTTTTTAATACAATATATGTAAGTTAATATTGTGAAAACATTTATAATTTTTCTTTCTTCCGCATGCATAATGATAACATGCATATTTAAATATTTATATGACTTTCCAGTTATTTACAGAGTATTATATAGTAATTGATTTCTCTGAGAATTCTTTAAATAACATGTGGTTTCTTCTATTTTCTTAATTTCTCTAAATGAGAAGAAAGTTCTCTGAGCCCATAAAGTTACTACTGAAAACAGTACTAATTGATAAAGTTCATACTATCAACATCTGGCAGATTATTCCTGCAAACTACACATAAGCCTAATTTTACTTTCCTCTATCAAAATAACCATTATGTTCCATAAAAATCTCCTTCCCATTCTCGGTCTCTATTTTTTACATATAATGAGACTAAATTCATCTTAAATTTCTATTCTTCACAATCATCATGATCCAGTAGAGAAAAGGAAATCCAAGAATTGTTCTTTATAAATATCATTTATTTGTCAGTAGTATTTTGAAATTATTAAGCTCACAGTTTAAAATGTGGAAAACACCATTATTCTGAATACTAATTCTCCACAAATTATTAAATGGATGATAGATAATAATATATCTAAGTAATTAGCATAATCATTTTAATATCTAAGAATGCTGCTATGGTTGCAATTGTCCATGATAACAGTACTAGACATCTCATCATTTTTTGCCAGTTTAAAGACTACTTGTGCTTCGATTTGCATGAGATACTGCATAAATGTCATCAGCTTGTAGATATCTTAGCTATTCTTTTTAAGTCCAGGTCAAAAGTTATTGAATTTGCATGGAATAATCATCTATTCCAAGGTAACATACAACCACTATAATTTCTGCCTATGACCTACACTGAATACAAAGCACAGATTTTTGCAGAGCATTTGAGGCCTAACTCCCTGAAATGAACTTAGAATCTGAAATAACCTGTCAAAAAGTTCCCCAGGAACTGAAACAGTTGCACTGGTTAAGATCTTAAAGTATTTAGCAGGTGATTTTATATGATGTATGCATTTCTAATGTTAATAGAAACACAGGTATTAATGTGTAAAAAGCTTACCTGAGCACTGAGGTAGTGAATGTAACTTCACTACAGGAGTATTACTTCTGTATCACATTAGGAGACTGGATGAAATCCTTCCTCCTGTTTGTTTCTTCAGTGGGTAAAATACAAACTCACTTCTCAGTGGACTTCCGGAGTGGACCATGCATGCAGTCCTGATTCTGAAATATGTGCAGTCACGGTGAGTGCTCCCCAAGGACATGTGTGGGTCACACTTCTAATGAGCTGTGCAGATCTGGTGATCCCAGTCTCCAAAGTGACCACATTGCTTCTAAATTAAAATTGGTTAGGTTTCTTTTCCATGTAATTAAGACTAATTAAATTTCTAATAGAGTGCTTAAGAACTAAATTTTGTGTGATACGAAAGTATTAATTATAAAGACATTCACAAATGTTTCATACCTCACAGAAGAGTCAATGTATTTTCAAGTTTACATATCATTATGAAATAATTTACTGATACTACATTAAATCCAAACATCTTGACATTGAATAGTCAAGGATGCTCTTTGAGAGAGTGGCTTCTTCTCTGTACATTGTTGTTTTTTCATGACCAATACTTGATGTTACTAAATCATGCATGAATCATACTGAAGCCTACAAATTTTAAATCAGGTAATCAAAAATGCACTAACGGGCCTTCAGTTTTCAAATTGCATTCATTCTTCAAAAAGTCATAATTAGTTTTGTGTTACTATGGAACAAGTGACAATTATCAGAAGTTATATTGAAGTATAATTAAAATACTCCCTTGGCTTTCTAAACATACATCAACAAGGCAATATTTTTTTCTAGTTTAACCAAATACACTATGGCAACAGGATGATTAAAAAGACATGAGTGTTCTCTTGCCTTTTACTGAGCCAGACAACAAATATTTTTTCAAACGTATAAATGTTTCTCCTTATATTTAATTTTGGTTTTGAGATGAAATGCATTTGCCATGAAAGTCTAGCTGCTGGGTTTTGTTACACAATTGCTTATATTTGTTAAATGCTATTGGATGTATTTGAGATGTGTTCATTTAAGTGTGTGCATATTGTGCCTGAAACAATGCCTATAGTCCACATTCCAATAATAGCTTCTGTTAATGATTTAATCTGCTCTCCATATTTGGTCTTTGGATAACAACATTCAAGTGAAAATTTATGGAGTTTTCTTCCCATCTCTGGGCTATACAAATAGCATGATGTACTCCAGGTTCACATATGTGCTCAAAAAGACAGGACTTCCATCTTTTTTGTGGTTAGTGGTGCTCCATGCTGTGTTCATATTACATGATCTTCCTTCCTCAATTGTGGAGAAGGGAGCTGGTGCACATCACTCCTCAAAATTTGTGTGAAATGCTGTAAATAATGTGATGGTGCACATGGGTTCAATGTGGTGATTCCTGCTCACTAAACTTATAACCAGTGCTGGGTTTACTGGGTTGTAGAGGAATTCTGGCTTTGGTTTTTCTGGGCAGGTCCAGTGCTTTCTCCTGCTATGACTGTGCTCATTTATACTTAAAACTTGTCCTTTTTCTACAGCTCCATGATACATATCCTTTTTTGTCTTTGACAATATAGAGTTTCCTACTTCCATATCCATGAGACCATCCTTCCTCCATTATGCGTTCTTGGCACTTTGTTGAACATCCGTTCACCTAGGTGCACAGTTATTCTTGAGTCCTTCTCCTGTGTTGGTGCTCATGTATCTGTGTCAGCACCAAGCTATGGCTACTCTCTTGCTAATACAGACTTTATCAGTTCTAGCAGAGATAATTTCTAAGTTTTCTTTGCATAATTTTAAGGTCATGGAATCAGAAAGATAATTTCACTTTGTATCACACATTGCCTACTAATAATACAGGTTTAATGCAAGATATAAAATACACAACAATTTACAAGAGTGGCTTACAATAGTAGCCTGCCGAGGGAGGTGTCAAAGAAAGCAAAGGGACTGTCTGTGTGCTGGAGTTCTGGAGAATCCAGCTGAAGACCTGAAGTGCGTTCTATTTCCTGTGCAGTTCCCTATCAGAAACTCAAAGGGTCTGTGCCGGAAGCCAGGATACAATGTCCAAGGAAAGTGGAACACTGGAGCTATTTTGAAAAAGCACAAGTGAGATTTTGCTTACCTTTTTTTTTCCTTTTAAACAACAAACAACTCACACTCTTGGTGCCACTCACATCCAGGATGGGTCTTCTCTCTCCAGTGAATCCCGCCTGGTACACCCAAAGCTATGCTAGTCCAATTTAGCTGGGTGTTTCCTACTCAAGTTTACGTAGTTAACTATCACATATTTCTTTTTATCTTTATTTGAATGCCTTTTATCCCTTTGGCCTAATTGTCCTAGTAGACTTTTCACTACCATGTTGACTAGAAGGGGAGTTCTAGCATGTGAGATTGTTGAATTTTGTAAAGTGTTATCTGAGTCTTGAGCTTACCAATGGATTTGTCTTTCAACTTGCTAGTCTGGTGTAACACATTTATTGGTTTTCATATAGTTGGCAAATTTTCCTTCTCAGGATAAATCCAGATTGATCATGAATCTGTTCTCAGGGAGCTCAGTGCCCTGTGTGCAGTTTGTCTCAGGAAGGAAAGAGGCAGGTCAGCAATAAGGGCAGATCTGCCATGAATGAGGCCACCCTGAAGGACCACTGCTACTGCTTCCCATACACACTCTCTCAATCACACAACTGAAGAGACCTTAGCAGAGCTGGAAGGCATGAGGCAGGCTCACACTGGAGATGCTATTGCTCTTCAAACTCCAGCTGGTTGGAGAAAGATATTCTCAATGGAGCGTGACAAAGATTCCAACTGTGGACAAAGCTGAAGAATGTTGCAGGCAGCAGGCTGAACTGATGGACCTGAGATCCTCAGTGGTTTCTAAGATGGGGCTCAGTGATGCCAACGGTCATTATGCTCTGGTCCCTGGGATGAATAGGTCCTTATCTCTTCAGGAGTGTACCTCAATAACTCATCTGTCACACAAGAATGCAACCACAGAAGTAACCCAGACCATGCACTGTGGGACCTCTGTGGGCTGAGAAAGAATGTGACACATACATTCTCAAGGGTCACGTGGCTGTGAGCACAGTCACTTTGTTGACTGTAACCAAAGGACAACTTCTAGACCCCTTTGTCTGATTGGTTTTATATGATTCAGTCTTATATTAGCTGTGTGCAATGGAACAGTGTTAGATCTTTCACGAAACATCACAAAAGTCCTTGTGGCATCAGTTATAGCACATTCCTTGATGGCCTTTTGGAGGCTGGTAGTTTCATATTGTGAGAACTAAGGATTTTCACTAACAGTGTGGATCTGGTGACCAATGTGAGGACCAAGTATAGTTTGAATATTTGGTCAATCCTAGTTTGGAACCCATAACCTAGGTTACTATTCACATCAAAATGATAGATGAGAAAAGACTTGCAAAAAGTATGAATGGCACCTTAATTTCCACATGGCCATGAGGGATTGAACTATAAAGGAACCACAGAAACACAGTCAACCTGACACTCATATGGCTTAGTAAAGAGACACAATTTTTTAGAAACATGAATACCTCTCTGATCTTATTTTTGTAAGGTGTTCTTAGAGGAAGAAAAATTCATAGTAGACCCCTGATATTTTCTTTCCTCCTCTTTCTCTTCAACTCCTCTTTTTATTTTAGATTCTCAGAAAAACTGATAATTTTCTTTACTATTTGATATTTTCTTGAAAATGTTTAGTATTTTATGATATTTTGTTGAAAATAAACCAGTAATAAAACTGCTAGAGTAGGAAGAAAATCCCCCCAAAATGAATGTTCACCAAGAAAGAAATGCCTAACTCTCTGACTCTCTCTGTTGGGTGTGATTTATTGCTCTGTGACAGACACAGTCCTAGTGCTAATAATCATTCATAATCTCCTTGATGTTCATGACTATGCCTGTGACCAGTGACCAGAAATTTAAAAGTTTAAAAGAATTTGGTGTTCCAGTATTAGATGCATATATATTTATAATTTGTATATCATTTTGGGTTTATTCATTGATCATTGTGTTTTGACCTTGTCTCCTTTTACAGCTTTTGTCTTTAAATCTACTTTATCTGTTGTAAGAGTAGCTGTTTCTATTGACTTCTGATTTCCATTTGCAAGGAATGACTCTTTTGCAGCCTTTCCTTTTGCTCTACCTGTATCTTTACTAGTAAGGTAAGTTTCCTGTAGATGGAACATTGTTGAGTCTATTTTTTTGTATCTCTTCAGTCTGTCTATAACTTTTAGTTGAGAATTTAGACCTCTGTTTTCAAAGTTACTGTCAGTTACTGTTATTACACTAGACTTCTATTTCTTTTCAAAATTATTGTATTCTTCTTCTTTTTGCTCTTAAGATTTAGTGATTTAGTGTATTGATGCAGTTTGGCTCTTTTCTATTTTCTTTTGTTTTTCTACTTTGTTGATGGGTTTTTTAACTTCACATATTTTCATGATGGCAGTTATCTCTGGACACAGGAGCTCCTTAAATCCTGGTGGGGTGACAGAGTTCCTTATTTGCTTGTCTTAAATCTTTATTTCTCCTTCATCTCTGCTTTTTTGCAAATATAAGCAATCGTGTTATACAAACCAGCAGCTAGACTTTTTATGCAAAAATATGTGAATCAAAAAACCAAAATTAGCAAGAAAGGAGAAACAGTTATTCATTTGAAGTAATGTTTGATGTCTGGCTCAGTAAAGGCAAGTAAATCTCCATGTCTTTTTACTCATCCAATTGCAGTAGTGTATTTATTTTAACTACAAAAAAATTGCCTTGCATTGATGTATGATTAGAAAGAAAAAGGAGTATTTTAATCATACTTTCATGCAATTTCCAATATTTGTCTCTTGTCCCAGAGTAATACAAAAATACTTAGGACTTTTTGAAGAATGGATGAAATTTGAAAGCCAAGGCCCTATTAGTGAGTTTTTCCATGATCTGACTTAAATTTTTCAGACTTCAATAGGAGTCATGCATAATTTTTTAACATCAAATATTGGTCATCTTAAAAACACCATTGCACAGAGGAGAAGCCACTCTCTCAGATGCCACACTTGACTATCCAATGTCAAGATATTTCTATTTACTGTAGTATCAGTACATTACTTCATAATGAGATGTGAACTTGAAAATGTGTTGGCTTTCCTGTGAGGAATTAAGCATTTGTGATTACTTCCATACTGAATAGTTATTTAAGACACAAGTATTTAACTCTTAAAAACTCTATTGGAAATTTAATTAGTCTCAATTATATGTCCAGCAATGCTCACCAATTAGAACTTAAAGGAAATTTGGCCTCTTTGGAGATTGGGATCACCAGGTCCACAGAACTCATTAAAAATGAGACCCCCACATGTCCTCAGGGAACACTCACCAGGGCTGCAGGTATCAGAAGCTGGGCCACATGCATGGTCCACGCTGGAAGTTTCACTGATTAGTGAGTTTGCATTTTACTCAATGAAGAAACAAGCAGGAGCAAGGATTTTGTTAAGCTACAAATGTACAAAAGTAATAATCTGTAGTGAAGTTGGACTCATTAATTCACTGCTCAGGTAAGACTTTTCCCATTACATGTGTTTCTATTAACAATAGAAATGCATGAATCATATATAATCACCTGTTAAATATTTTAAAATCTCAAGCCAATGTCACTGTTTCAGTTCCTAATGATCTTTGGGTGCTTGTAGAACAGATGGATTTTTTCAGATTTTGCAGTTCATTTCACTCAGGTAGTTCTCAAATGCCCTGCAAAGATCTGTGCTTTATATTTAGTGTAGGACATAGACAGAAATCATAGTGATTGTTTAGTACTTTGGAATAGAGGATCAGTTCACACATATTCAATTATTTTTTACTTGGAGTTAAAAAGGATAACTAAGAAATCTATAAGCAGATGAAGTTTATGGGGCATTTCATGGAAATCAAACCAGAAATAGTCTTTAAACTGGTAAAAGTGTTGAGATGTCTAGTATTGTTATCATAGACAATGTTTAACCTTAGCATCATTCTTATAATAATTATGCTAATTCCTTAGATATATTATTATCAATTACCTATTTAATAATTTGTGGAGAATTAGTATTTAGAATTATTGTGTTGTCCTCATTTTAAACTGTGAATTTAAGAATTTCAAAAATACTACTGAAAAATGAATAATATTTATAAAGAACAATTCCTGAATTTCCTTTGCTCCACTGGATCACGATGATTAAGAAGAACAGAAATTTAAGAGAATTTAGAACTTATTATATGTTGAAAAAGAGAGAGAATGGGAAGGAAATTTTTATGGAACACAATGGTTATTTTGATAAAAGAAAGTAAAATTAGGCCTAAGATTAGTGTGCAGGAGTAACCCAGCAGATGCTGGTAGTATGAACTTTATCCATTAGCTGGCTTCAACAGTAACTTTCTGGGCTTAGAGGAAATTCTTCTCATTTAGATAAATTAAGCAAATAAAGGGAACCACATGCTATACAAAGGATTCTCAGAGAAATCAATTCCTATAAGTATTCTGTAAACAATTGGGAAGCCATATGAATGTGTAAATAGGCAAGTTATCATTATGCATGGATGGGAATGGAAAAACTATAAATGTTTTCATAATATCAATTTGCATATATTGTATTAACAAATATATAGACTAATATTTTATGTATCATAATATTTCAATTCTGTTTCTCAACAATGAAAATAAAATAATATTGAGATTAGGTCTCTATAAAACTAAGTTTAGTTCTGAAAAGATAATCTCTGAAAAAATAATTTATGATTTTGGATGCTTCAAAACAAGTATACATAAATAACTTAAACTTACAACAATAATTTTACAATGAGACTTTATCAAAGATTTGAAAACAAGTAGATGGAAGGTTAGGACAGGAAATTGGCTCCTATATATATATTAGAATCTATGCCTAGTAGAAGCTGCGTTTTGGAAGAATATTTTATGCAGTTTGTTCATTTGTTTGTTTGATTGTTTGTTTTGGGATAAAATATGCACACAAGGAAGTACAAGACTGAAACAGTCTACACATTGCCAAAAGAAGTCTAGAATTTTTTCGGGAGGCTGAGGTAGGAGGAGCGTTGTGAGTTCGAGGCTGTCTTGGGCACAATGAGAGCGCAAGGCGGGCCTGAGCTAGATAGTGCAACCCTGCCTCAAAAACCCAGGTCTGGGAGTTTGGCTCAGTGGCTTAAGCGCCTACCCTGGCAGGTGCGAGGTTGTGAGTTCAATCCCCGGTGCTGACAAAAAAAAAAAAAAAAAAAAGCTGAATCAAATTTCTTAGATGACGGTGCAAAGGGGGAAAGAAAGGAGTCACACTCAGACTTCTTGAAAGAGCCTGAAATGAGAGAATGGTGTTTTGTGAACTGCCTGGTGTAATGCTCATACTATGCACGTGGAATTTAACAGGATATCTATCGGCAGCTTGGGAAGGAAAGAGAAACATGCACAGCCACTGGATTTCATGATACTTTATTTTATCTGTTTATACGGTACAGCATTCCTGAACAAAAGCCACCGTGCAGTGCTAAAGTGTGCTCTATATTCTGCTCAAAGCATCCTCTGCTCACTGTAACCTCTGACTCGTCAGAGACCACGGCAGGTTGGCAGACATGGACAACCTCACCGTCTTCACAGAATTCCTCCTCATGGATGTCGCAGACACTCGGGAGCTCCAGCTTCTGCTAGGTGTGCTGTTCTTA
>RJWM01034958.1:0-19308 GCA_004363535.1 Dasyprocta punctata | reverse complement strand
GATCAAATCCCATTTATTCCTGGCATAAGCAGGCCTTTGGTCACCACCCCGAGTACCACTAGAAGACAAAACTCATGCCCAGGCAGCTCTAAGGCAAAGACGGTAGGCGCCTTGGTGCTGGCTCTCCCCTATGAGGCCCTCTGCAGGCATCTGGACCAGCAGGCAGCCCTGGGCTTGACCACCCAGGCCAAGATGCAAGTACGCCTCTAATCCATAGTGCCTAGCACTTAGGTCTCCAGCTCCTTCTGACCTCACGCCGTGTCCCTGGTCAGTGGGCGGAGGGCTGGTCTATAGGCATTTCTCAGAGTATGTGCTGTGAGACACCACTTGGATGGTGGTTATGGGGGTGGCAAGAGAGAGCGTTTGGTGATCAGATGGAAACAGTGAGTTAAATTATTTGTACAGCTAACATTTGCCAAATGTGTCAGGCAATGGTCTAAGTATTTTGCAAGCATTACCCTAAGTGACTTTTTGCAATAATCTCAAAACAGGTACTCACTGTCTCCATTTTGCAGGTGAGGAAACTAAGGCATTTCAAGGTTGTCCTCCTCAAGGTCTTCAGTTGGTTGGTGTCAGAGCCATGATTCAAACCCAGGTAGCCTGTTTGTAGAGCTCCTGTTCTTAGTCAGTGAAATTAACTGGCAGGCATTGGGGGCTGTCAGACTGTGGGGCTCTGGTGGCAGGAGATGAAGAGAAGGAAGCCTTTTAAAAAATATATATTAGGGATTGAACCAAGGGAGTGCTAAGCTATATCACTGGCCCTTTTCTTATTTTGAGGTAGGGGTTTGCTAAGTTGCCCAGACTTGTCTTAAACTTATGATCCCCAGCCGCTTGAGTAGCTGGGTTTACAGGCATGTGTTTCTATGCCTGGCTTATGCTTGTTTTTGACTCAGCTCAGTGTCAAACAGTGTCTTGGTGACTGGCAGAGGATTAGGATGAAGCCAGAATTCCTGACCCTCCCTCTGAGAAAGAACTTCAGGCAGGAGGTAATTGGAGGCATGATGAGGTGTGTTTAGGAAGACCAGGCTTTCAAGAGTGCTCTTCTTCAAGCCAAGAACTAAAGAACCATTGAGAGCTGGGGACAGGGAGCACAGGCAGAGGAGGTAGCGTGTGCAGGGCTGCAGCTGATAAACGGCACCCAAAGCAGCTCCTCAGTTGAGGGAGGGGGCGGGACATGGGAGATGAGGCCAGATGTCACCAGGGACAGTCACCCAAGCCTTGACTTTGAGGCTTCTAGGTGGGACAAGGGAGGGATGAGAATGTCGAGAAAGGATCAAGGGAACAGTGGGGCCGCTGGCTGCAACTGGGTACACAAGAGGAAGAGTCAGCAAGTGAGGAGCTGAGTAGGTGGTGAGAAAGAGGTTGTTTTGCATTTCCTTGAATGTGAGGGGGTCACTGCTAAGGCCTCTCCCAGTGCTGACCTTCTCAACTTCCCTTGAAGGAAGGAACATCTTGCTACAGCCCCTCCACCCCCAAATATTCTGGGCAGGAAGGAGTGGGATCTGTTTTGTCAATGCAGCTTGCAATAAAGAGTCTCATTCAGGGAAGCAAACAGCTGCTTGACTATTAATAGGCAGGGGCCTCAGCCGCAGCCTGCTGGGAAGGCCTTGAGTGCAGTGCTGCAAAGGTGAAATGCTTCCTTCTGCCTGTCTGAATTTTGCACCCTGTCGAGGGACAATAGGCCAGGTGCTTATTCTCAGGTCATTCACCTCGAAGTGTTTTCTGGGGCAGCTCAGGAGGTGTTTGGGTTGGCCCTGCCGGGGAGGCCAATTTTCCTGCTTCAAGCTGGACACAGCCAGAGGGTGAAGGAGCCCAGAGGACCCAGAGCTGAGAAGTAGGCATCCCTGGTGGATGTGGAGGTGTCTCATTGGGCTTTCATAGCTGCTCTATGGAAAGATCAAGCACCACCCAAAAGGGGAATCAGAATTGGGTGACTGAAACAGCAGGGGTGTCTGTCTAGAGACAGGAAGATGGATGAAAGACCCTATGGTAGGAGCAGAGAGAGTGTAGCTTGAACCTGGGGTCCGGGAGAGCCATGGGCATCCCTGGTTATGAGCCAGGCCATGGCTGAGGGGAGCCTGGGAGTCTAGACTGAGAGGGTGAGGCCTAGGGAAGGCCACACTTTCTTGCTGCTGTCATCCTGATGTACGATCTCACTGTGGCCAGCCAGATCACCCATCTGAAGGAGCCTGCGGAGAGGGCAGCTGGGAGCAAGCTAATGGAAACTCGCTGGGCACCCTGGGCTGTACCAGGGCCAAGTCCTGCCATGCTGGAGGCCCCGTGGCTCTTGCCCAAGTGGGCGCAGTCTCACAGGTGGCGTTGTTTCCCACCCTCTCAGGTGGCAGCTTCAGGTGGTGGCCACTTCAAAGAGGCCCCATTTAAAATAGAACCTTGCCTTGAGTTTCCTAAGGGCCCTGACCAGGCTAATGAGATCATTAAGAGGTTCCTTGTTAAATGAGTTTAAATAGAGTTTGCCTTACAGGCCTCTGGCTGAGCTCTATGCCTGGACTCAGTTTTTAACGCATGTGTGCTTGCAGCCGTGTATGTACATAGCAGCGACATGGAGAGGGCAGGGTCTGGCTCAGACTGTTGGGGATCTTGGCCCAGCGCTTTCTAGGAGTGTGACCTCCAGCCCGTTACCTAGCCATACCTCTGTGCCTCAGTTTCCTCACCTGTAAAGGCGGGCTACTAGCTGTACCGCTGCATCGTATTGTAGAACCCTACCATTGGCTCTCCGCTGACCTAAAAAAGTGGTCCAAGTTCATTAGACCCAGTGGCCTGCCCTTGGCTTCCCCACCTCTGTCATTTCTCACACTTGTCTCTTTGACCACAGGCACCAGCCCTCTTGACCCAGCCTTCACACATGACATGGCTTCATCCTGGAGTTCTCTGTCAACTCTCCCGGCCTCACTTTTCATGTGTATTAGGTTTCAGCTCAAGTACCCCTTCCTGCAGAGCCCTTGCTGATGCATCATGCCATTTCCGGTCTGTTGCCCATGATGGTGCTCACTGTGTAGACTATAAAGTTTGGCCAACTTGCTGGCTTTCTGTGTTTGTTTGTGAACCCTTAAGGGCAGGGACTGTGCCCCATTCCTCACAGTAACCTCAGGCCCTCATGCTGCTTGGATGGGTTCTTAGTGAGTCTTAGTGAGGTCATTCTCTGATTGAGAGTGTCTCTGGATCTCCTCCTATGAGCTACTCCTTGAAGCTGCTCCTCACTGCTTCTCACCTTCCTCCTGGCCTTGACTCAGAAATGCTGTCATGGCACCTATACCAGAAACACGGCAGAGGGAGGCGCAGGCCCAGGCGTCTGAGCCAAGTCTACCTGGAGCACATTCCCATTCCCTCATCCACACCATGAGCTTCAACTTCTTGATGTTAACTAAGTCTGTTCCAGCTTGGCCGGCTTTGCCTGAGAATCAGATGCACATCTGTGGAGGTTTCCAAGTCTGTGAGTCCTTCCCAAATCCCCAGATGTGAAATGTCTGCCGGCTGCCTAGACAGACGGATTCCTACGGCTTTGGTGGGCAGTAAGGTAGGGAAACCTAGGAATGCTCGTAGCTCTGTATGAGAAGTCTCCCACTGTTTGGTCAGCAAGGGTTGCATCACAGCATTTCTCAAGTAGCTTTGGTGAAGAAGGGGAAGGATGGGAGACAGAGTAAGAAAAGTACAGTTGGGGGTGAGGCAGTGGAGACCACATTGACAGCTCTCGGAGTGGGTGAAAACCCACAGTTTGGGATCAAGTGTGTGAGCATGGTGACTTGTGCACCAAACCAATGCTACTGGAAAGAGTCTAGCAGCTTAGAGGGGCCACTTGAGCTAAATACACATCTCCCCAGTAAGCAGACATCTCCTTACGGGGAACAACCGCATGTCCTCATATCCATATCCCTGTGCAGAGATATGTGTCTCATCTAGATATCCCAGTGAGGACAGGTCCCAAATCTTTCTAGCAGTTAACATCGAATAGAAGGGTCTTCCCCCTGGGCACTTGAAATCGATGATACTAATACAAACAGATATCATTTGTTGAGCTCTTAGCGTGTAGCAGGCACTGTGCCGAATGCATTACATCCATCACCTCAAAGACTGTCAGATCCACGAGAGCAGGAAGCCAGTCTGTTTTGTCTCACCGTTGCATCCCCAGGGATTAACAGAAGCCTGACACATAGTAGATGTCTAATACATATTTATTGCATAAACAAATAATCCTGCCTATTATCCCTATTTTATAGACAAGGAGCTGAGTTTCAAAGGCTGAGTAACTAAGTTTATGCTGCCAGAGGAATGGGAAGTCAAGATTCAGACTCAGGGCAGACTCCAGATTCCTGGGCTTAGCTATGCTCTGCTGTCACCGCCATTATCTCAGACCTTGCTGTCAAAATGTCCTGTGAATCAGCATCATTGGCATCTCCTGGGGGGACGTTGGACTTGCAGAATCTCAGCAGCACCCAGGTCTATTGTATCAGAGTCCACAAGATAACAAGGTGCCTTGGTGACTCAGCGGTCCATTAAAATGCAAGAAGCACTGACTCGCCAGCCACCTCACCTCCCCAGTCACTCAGGGGGTCTGTGAGCCTCAATCAAACTGCACTTGCCCATGAGGTCCTTTGTCCTCTGCCGTGAGACTGCTGAGTATAATTGCAGTGCTGGCAGCTATGGGCACGACCTTTAAAATTATTACCACTTAAGGATCAAAAGCATATTTTCACCTTTAAATCAGGCACGTCCATCTGGTTTGTGCCACCGCCAGGAATATGTTTGTGAGAATGGAGCCAGAATTTCCTAGCTGGTAGTGGTCTGGTCTCCGGGCAGGATTATCTCTGAGGGGGTCTCATCCCCATGGGGACCCTTCTGGATTCTTCTACATCGCATCATGGAGGCTGTAGATTCTCAGCCCTGGGCTCTGTTTATCATGAACAGATGATTTAATCCAATAATTATATTCATAAACAATTCCCCAATGATTTAAAAGGCTCTGTTTGCTTGTGTTTTGAAGCTTATGGGTTTGGTCTTCCAGAACACCATGAAGGAACAGGGAACATGGTTCATGGTTTACTTTACCCACGCCTTCCCCTGCTCCCTTCTCTCCCCACTCAAGGCCCCCAGGTCCCCAGGCCATTGCCCTGTTGTGTCATTGTGGCCATTTTGACTATGGCCTCTCCTAATAATGTGTGTGCTGCTCCTGTTCAAGAATTAGAGTTGAGGATTTGCTCTGGACTTCTACTTACAATTTTATTTAAATCAACAGTCCTTAAATTCAACCACCCAGAGGCTGTGTATAACATTTGGTATGGGGGAGGGTCAGTAATTTTCTCATTCTCAGTGGGGCCTGTGATCCCCAAAATATCTCTGGTTTCTCCTGCATCTGAACTGTCGGGATCCACGTCTGTTTCTCTCATTGTATTCAGGTTGCTTGGGCTGGATCTTCTCTGGTAGTCTATGAGTTCTCTGCAAGCAAGGGCAAATGCCAAAACCATTCACAGTGTGAGATTCTTTTCAAAGTGCATTAGCCACTTCCCTCCAACCCACATGAAAGACCTTGGAAAGTTGTATGTTATTTGCAGGTAATATTTGATGCGTGGGCTATTTCCCAGAACTTTTATTTATTGATTTATTTTTTTTTGCGGCACCGGGGATTGAACTCATAACCTCACGCCTGCCAGTACCAGAACTTTTAAATATGCTATGGTCTGCCTGCTACAGATTCCTACATAGTATGATTATAGATAGTAAGAAAGGAAATAGCCTTCGTTATTATCAACTCCCATAACCCATTTTACAGATGAGGACACTAAGGCCTAGAGAAAAAGTCTCTTGCTCAAGGACACACAAAGAGTTCCTGTCAAAATTAGGGCTAGAAACCAAGTGTTCTAACTCGCCAGATTCCATGCCTGTCCCCTACAGCCTTTCAGGAGGCCCAGATACACAGAGATACTCTCTAAAGTGTTTGTGAAATCAATGAATGAATATTGGGCAGATCAGAGAGCTAACACAGGCACCAGACTGTGATAGATTTCTTGCATCTTCTGTAGTTAGCTAAAGTTAGTAGAGTCTTGTCCCCTGACACCCCAACTTTAGAACAGGTTGATACTGCAGTTTGAGCCTGAAAAAGCAGAGAGGAATTTTTCTCCTTGGAGCTTAAGGTTAAGAAGCATTAATGTGAATCCATTTGACTCCAGCCTCAATTTTTTAGTAATAATACTTAGCATCATTTCAACTTATATGCATTCATTTGGCAATTATTTGTTGAGTAACTTTTACAAGATGAGCATTGTGGTGGGCTGAAGAGTAAGGGTCAGGGGAAACAGGTGTGGCCCGTCTTTTGGCTCCTTACAGTCTATGAGAGGAAGGTTACGCGCTATCCTCACTGGCCATGGAGCTGTTTGATGGTACAAATCTGGTGGAGTCATAATTGAACCTAGGAAGTCTAAGCTGCTAGGATCACTTCCTCCTCCTGGAGGGCTCCATTGCAGCTGCTATTCCTAATGCTAGGACCAGAAGGGATTTAGAGGTCATGCTCTTCAAACCCTTTATTTCATATGGGGAAACTGAGTCTCAGAGCAGCCAAGGCACTGACTCAAAGAAATCAGAGAATAAATGTCCAGCCAGGACCATCACCTGGGTCTCAGGGGTTGGCCCGGAGAGTTGGGTCAGACAAAGCAGAGAGGAGGGCGTTGTGTGTAGGGGTGTGAGAGTGAGCAGGAAGGTGGGGATGTACACAGGGTCAGGGACACGGGGATTCAGGCAGCCCTAGGTGTCATGAATTGCAGTGGAGTCAATGAGGCTGAGGTTATGAGGCCGAGGTTACTATCACAGGGAAACTGTCATGGGCTCCGGAAACTGAGCCCAGGCCCAGGTCTGATGCTGTCTTTGGGCACTGGAGGGCTGCAGAAAAATGGAAATTCTGTCAAATTTTTGGAGGACTTCTGTGTATCAAGCATTGGTGCCCATTGCTCCTAAGGATGAGGAAATTGTTACCACCTGTACCCTTCAAAGCATCTATCAAATAATAATTTTTTTAACAGAAATCACAGCAGCCATTTGTTGGGGTACGAACATGTGCTGAAGATAAGAGTTGTGAGCCAGTAAGCAATTGGACACAACTGCTCCTCACGGTGACAGCCACAGTCAGTGAGTGCATCCCGAGTGCGATGGTGAACCTGTCACAGACAGGAACTTGCACCAGCCCACACAGCAGGCCAGCAGTGGTGGGATTAGAACTTGGTACCTCCTGTCTTGACACTGTCCTGGCTCTGCCAGCCCCAAAGCGGGTGGGCACAGCCTTGAACCTCTGAAAGCCTCTTTCCACATTTGCTCACCCTTCCTGACTCTGGGGACAAGTACCCCAGGGCTGTGGCTGCTCTCTCTGCCCCACAGGCAAACCCAGCACTGCAGGCCCAGCTGTGGCCCTCCCAGTGCTGACACAAGCGCACTTCTTCCCAGATGAGTCTTGCTGGCAGCTCGTGGGCCACTGGTGTCTCCACCAGTGTCTAAGTCCTAGGCCTTAAAGGCTTCTCGTCTCTTCCTCTAATCCAGAGAGACACAAACAGAGGGAAGGAAGCCGCGAGCCTAAATCCAAGGGACTGGTTTTGCAATAATGCAAAGCTCTGTAAAGCTCAGAAATGAAGAAAACAACCAATCTCTCTGTACGCCGTGTGTGTGGCCTTGGAGGCCAGAGTTCAGATTCCTCCACCCTGATAGCAGACAGGCATTTTAGCCAGGGAAGAGACCAGTGATGTTCAGGTACAGCACTGAACAACAGAATCACTTAATGGGAAAAATGAAAAGTTCGGTTATATTTTCAACTCTCATACTGTTTCAATCTGATGCTAACATCTCCTTAATAAATCTCTGAGCCTTGCTAATGTTTGTGTATATGCATACACACACACACACACACAAACACTAAAATATTTTTTTTTAAAGAGCGAGCCTTGGGCTTGGAGCCTTTGGCAAGCAACAGTATCTAGTTAGAATTTAATAGCATTGTTTTTATTGTATTTATTTTTACTTTTAGCTCCTATTTATGGCAGGTGAGACTGGTTTTCCATCTGCAATAATGATATAAAGTTTCCATTTTAAAGACACTTATTTAAGTTAAAAAAGAGTCTATTTAAAGAAAAACCCTAAATGAATAATAATACGAGTGCTATACAGACATAGCCTACGTGGTAAAGGTGGTGCAGGAACAAATGAAATTTGGGAAATGCTGACATATACAACGTGGAACAAAGCAGTCATATATTCTGAGAATCAAGGACCACTGAATTTTAAAAGCCCAGAATTCTACAACTCCAGAACACACAATTTTAGCACCATAAATCCTAAAACGAATCATATATTACATGAGATACTACAAAATGTAGTCTCTTACAGAATATTAGCATGTGGGGGAGGTAGTCTTGAAGCCATATGTCAGTCCAATCTCTTATTTTGATGTGGAAAAACTGGGACCCCAAGAGATTAAGGATAGAATGAAAAAACACTTGTGAAAGAGCCTTTTAAAACCCAACATGCTTTTCAAACATGAGGGATATTTCTAAGGCATCCCCAAAGTCACAGGATTTAGACTAAGACTTGGGACTGAAATCAGTCTTCTTGGCTCCTGTCCCCACATCTATGACATCCTTGGGCCCACTTGGGTATGACAGAGCATTTGAGGGTTTTGGGGGCCCAGGCCCAGCCTGTGTGGGAGCAGGGGCATCTGTGGAGAGATGGCCTGCTGGGCCCCCTCCAGAGATGGGAGCAGAGGGAGGGGAGGCGATGGCCACAGGTCCTGGGCGCAGGGAATGTGCAGTGCTGAGTGAAGCAGACTGAGCCCACTTCAACGTTTCCACTCTCTCAGCTATGGATTCCCACTTGCAAAACCAGTGCGGTGCCAGATGGGCTCCAAAGGGAAATCTATTCTTTGATTTGACTCAGCTTCTCTCTGAGGCCTCAAATTTTCCTTCTTCCTGTCCAACAGTCAGGCACCCAAGTGCTTCTTTTCCAGTTTCCTAGGGCTGCAAGCTGATTCCTGGGAAAGAGTAGGGTGAGCCGTTTGAGTCTTGGAGAGTCTCACTGGGGACCAGGCTATAACGCAAGACAAGGTCTTGTGAGCTATTGATCTGATGAAGAGAACAGAGACCCAATAACTGGCTTCTGCAAGAGTGAACTTCATTTTTTCCAGGTATTTGGAAATTACAGGCTCTCTTTAGTCAGAGGGCAACTGCCCTGAAAATTGGCACTTGGGGTGTGGTGACAGACTAGACCTTTGGTGAGGTCAGACGTGCCTTTCTGAGTAGGTGCTTTTAGGTATCCCACTTTTACCATTGCCCACCTAACCACAGGCACAAAATGTGGCCACACTGTTGAGAGAGAGAGGCCTCTGTAGAGGGCAGGGTGGGTCAACAGTTCCTCCAACCCTCCAGCAAGTGGGCCTTTTCCCCTAACCACCAGACACCAACTTCAGTCCAAGTTTCCAGGAGGCCCAAAGCCCTCGAGTTGCCCTCTTCTCATGGACGGCATCCGTCTGCCAGGCCCAGATTTTCACACTCACTTTTGAAGTGTGTCCTCCCTCCCTCTCCCCCGGGAGCTGTTTCATGTGGCTCATGGGCAGGGAAACACCACAGGCAGCTGGTTCTCCATTGGTGCATGGCTGGGGCGATGGCAGGCCCCTTTTCCTGAGGTCACCTGCCCACAGTACCCTGCCCCAGTCAGAGGCCCTTGATATGAGTGATGTGGATTCCTGCTTGAGTTCCAGGTGGCACTGCAATGGCCCCACAGACACGGCTGACCCTTCCCTGCCCACCCTCTCCCAGACAGGCGCCTGGGGAGGAGGAAAGAAAGGACCACTTCTCCACTGCCGGCCTCAAAAGCAGCTTAGCCATTCTCTCCACATTAATCATGGAAAAGACAGCACGGCCCAGCCGGGGAAGGAAAAAGCACCCTTTTCATCTGTCTGCCTGCATGGGTCTTAGCCTCAGCTAGGCTCTGTTTCTGACAGCTGTCCCACCGTCTCAGACCACTGCTACCCTCTTCCACTCCTACCCAAAAGGGCAACAGGATGAAGTCACTGGCACTTCCCTGAGAACGTGGTTGATAGCTCGTCTTGTTGCCTGTGTCCCCTAGAACTCTGCTCACAGCTCCTTGGCACCCATCCACAGTCTCCCCACCCACCTCCCTGGCCTTACCCTGGGCTGGAACTGTTAAGTATTTCCTCATTAAAGCCCTGGCCGCTTGCATAGGCCTGCAAGCCAACACCAATAGTTACAACTGCCTTGGAATGTTTGGGCAGATTTCTGCAGTTAGGAGTTTATGAAGTTGACAGATTTTATGGCTGAGGGACCATGCTGGTGTTAAGGGAGTCCATTTCTCCAGGGATCGAATCTGCCGTCTTAAGATCCTCGTGGCAAGAAGAGGTAGGGAAAAGGCCAGAAGGAAGACGAGAAGGCTGACCAAGGAACAGGGGTGACTGAGCACAGGTCAACAAGGTGTTCGTTGAGTTAGGGACACTCTTGGCCCCAAATGAGGGAACCCAAACTCCACAAAAGGGGAACACTGACTAATGAGCTCCTTTAACAGTCAAAGGAGCAGTCATTTGAGCTTCATTGTTTTCTGTTATCAAAGATGGCGACCTCAGAGCAGGATGAAGGATTCTGGGGTGGGCTTCACAGGGTTGGGGTGTTATCCAACTGGATAGAGTGTTAGACCTGTACTTTCTTGGGCAAAGGATCCCCAAAATGAATGACATTTTGAAAGGTATCTGTGACCAGGCTATTGAATTATACTTGCTGTTTATATTGATAGGCAAATCAACGGCTATCAGTCATGCATTCTTCCATTCATCATGTATTTATTGTCTAAGCACTGAAGAGTGGCGGGGAACAGACAAGAGGTCCCTCTAATGCAGTGGGGCTGGGAAGAGGGAAGCCCACACAGACTGTGAATGTGCAAATGAGTAGAAGGGAAGTGTGCAGATGTGGACACAGACTTGTGGGGAGAACCTGGGTAGTTGGGGGAACCTCTCTGACAGTGACATTTCAGATGAGCTCCAAGCTCAAGGAGGTAGCCAGCTAAAGGCCCGAGGAAGAGATTTCCACGCAGAGAAAACAGCCGAGGCGAAGGCCCTGCGTGGGAATGAGCTGGGAGTTGGGGCAGGGAGGCCAGGGTGGTAGATAAGGTGCAGGCAAGACTCAGAGAACAGGGCAGCTGAGGGTCGCAGGAAGGATTATGTGGGTCCATTTTAAGGAACTGAGGATGTATTTGGGGCAGCTGAAGCTTACATACAGTTTGGAACAGATTCAGAAGTCCTGAGAGGGGCAGATATGGATCTCCAGGGACTCTCTGACTTAGAACTCTTCTTCCCACTGTACCATGTTGCTTCCTCCCAGCCATCTGGCTTCTATTGTTCTTTGTGGAAGAGGAAGAAATGCAAGAAGGGATCTTGGTGGGTGTAGTGACCTCCCACAGCAGTGATGGTGAACTTTCCAGAGCTTTCAGTGATACACACAGCCTGCTGTGGCTCACATGCCACAGGTTCACCACTGCTGTCTTAGACTGCCGCTGTAATGGAGCTGTAGGAAGCAACTACTTGAACATCAGGCCCAGAGAAAAAGGGAGCTTGCCCAAAGCCATACCACATATTCACAGCAGAGCAAGAGCCAGACCCAGCGCTCCTGGGTTATCTTTCCGCTGGTCCACATGCTCTGGTTGATTGCAACATGCTCTCAATCTAACAATCTCTGCAGGTCAGAGCCAGACTGGGTCTCCATGTGGGGCAGGAAAGGGTCCATCAGCTGAGAGAATGACAAGCAAAGGGAAGCCAGGAGAATGGCCAGGAAAGCATGTAATTCTTCCCCATCCCACAGGTAAAACTACTAACACAACAAACACCCACTTCTTTTCTATTTTAAAGAAATTCATACTTATATCAAAAACATATCATTAAGTAGAGAAGTAGAAAAAAATTCATTGATGGTCTCAGCTCCCCCAAACCTAGCCATTGATAAGAACTCAATATATTGTATATGATACCACACTAATAGGTATCTTGCAGATTTTATCAGATGGACAGTTCCAGGTTTTGCTTTCTCTGTTTAATGTCATGCCAGCGTCTAGTGGGAAACAGTGATGCACAAAAGAAAGAGCTGGACTTCGAGGTCCTGCATCAGGGTGGCTGTCATAAGCATGTGGTCTGAGCAGTTATACAGGATCACATGCTTGGAAAGGTTCCTTATTTGGCTTAAATGTAATAATTTATGAACAAGGCACCCACATCTGCAGTAGGCCTGCAAATCTGGTAACTGGTCTTGCTGGTGGCCTGGGTGAGGACGCCAGCTCAGTCAGGCTCACTATATGACTTTAACCTTGCTGTGCCTCGGTGTCCCTGCATGTCAGGTGGGCTAAGTGGAGTGTCTTCCTTGCAGAGTCATAGGGAGACGTGGATGATTTGGGCTTCTTGGGGAGCAGCAGTCACTTTGGGACACTGCTGCTGCTGCATCTCCCTCAGATTCACACACCTTTCTCCCTCACTCTGGGTAAGGAGGTCCTTCCCCTGCTCCCGGAGGTCAGACAAGCGCCCTGCTCCCAGAGCTTTCTGGATCTGCCTCTGGAGCTACCCCACCCTGAACTCTCTCTACTCATTGGTGGGGCTCATGAGGCCCTACCTTGGCATGTGATAATGTGTAGCCATCTCCTTCCCTCTCCAAGGTGCTCTCAGAGTGAGACTACACAGACCACTATATCCCTAAACATGTACAAAACAAACAAGGAGACTGAGCTAGGATTGGCAACCATTTTCTAAAAAGCTGTTATTAGCCAGGCATGGTGGCACGTGCCTGCAGGCGAGCTGCTCAGGTGGCTGAGGCAGGGATACCACTTGTGTTCATAAGTTTGAGACCAGTTACAGAAAGAAAGAAAGAAAGAAAGAAAGAAAGAAAGAAAGAAAGAAAGAAAGAAAGAAAGGGAGAGAGAGAAAGAACGAAAGGAAGGAAGGAAGGAAGGAAGAAAGAGTAGAAAAAAAAGAAAAGAAAGAAAGGGAAAAAGGAAGGAAGGAAACTATCATCTTATGTAGTGATAATTTCTTTAAATAAAGGATGTTTTGACAAAAAAAAAAAAGGTGGAAGGACAACACAGAAATAAAAGACAACCCTAAAAAATGGAGAGTGTCGCTTTAAGAAACGTACATGGTTTTCCTGTCTCTGTCTTATAGGTCTTGGGCCAGCATTTGGGGTTGCTTCCTTGAACTACTGAAGGAGACCCTGTCTCCTGGCTCCCTGACTCAGTGAGTTTTTTCAGTCACTGTTGTGATTTTTAAGGGGTTAATTTTTTCCATCTTAAAAGAGCAACAGGGCCCATCAGCTCCAAAAACTGTTATTAATCCTTAAAAAACTTCCATTTTCCAACCAACATGTGGGCATGCTTTTGAATGTTTGTAGTGCCTCCCTTACCCTCTCAGCTTTCATGAAGCGGGACTTCAAAGGCCGTTTCCCTGCTGAAATAAACATGGGCTGGAGGGAGGGGAGAGAGCAAGCATGAGCTTGAGGAGTGGAAAAGAAAATTGTATTTTTCTTCTAAAAGGGATCCAGCCGGTCACTGTATGAATGGCCTCTAGTCCAGAGGACAAACACTCGGGAGGCTGAGGACAGGGACGGGGGTGTTCGCGGGAGGTGGCGACCAGGCCCTGTGCCCTGCATGTTCCAAGGGAGGCTCTGTGTACGGGGGCCGCGTTAGCGACATGGAAATGCGTCACTGGCCTTCAGAACTGGACTTCAGAGCCTGCTGGGTCCAACCATAGCCTCTTGTCTTAGCAGTGATGTGGATGGAGCTCTTCCATGCCTCAGTCCTCTCTTCTGTGACGTGGGGATAATAGTTTTTGGGCGAGGTCCGAACCAGTTAACGCAAGCGTGATTGCTTATGGCTGTGCCTGGCATGCACACAGATAAACCCCAGCTCGGGCTCAGCTATTGTAATCATCGGTGCACGTCTCTAGAGGACAGGACCCCTATTGAATTCCCTTCTCCAAAGCCTCCCTGAACTTGAAAAGTTCTACAGTTCCAAGCCCCTATTATCAGAGATAGCTTGATCCCTAGAAAAAAAATCAAAGCCTTTGCTCCTCCTGGCCCTGGGCTCTGGAGCCTGCTCCTCAGGAAAAAAGCCTGGGAAGCCGCCTCAGCCTCTCACTGACGCAAGGCTCGCAGGCCTCCACCTGCAAACAGGGCAGCAGTGGCATCCACAGGACGATGTGATGAGGGGATGGGTGTGGTTCAGGAAGCCACTTGTGACTTCGTGCCTTCCAGAATGGCTGCCCCGGGTGTCCTGCTGTGTCCCCGGGTCAGCCAGATGCCGACTTGGGATGAAACGTGGAGTTGTACCTGAGCCTCAGAAAGGGACAAGATGAGGAAGGGGAGAGGGTGGACAGAGTAGAGGGAGGGGATCTAAAGGGGAGGCTGGGGCTGAGCAGAGAGGAGGGAGAAAGGCCCTAACTTAGTTGCAGGTGGTCTGGGGAAGCTGGCAAGAAAAGCTGCCCAGGAAACAGGTAAAGAAGGCCTAGGCCAGGAAGGAGGAGCCCTGTTCCTGAACCGTCGTGGTGCTTGTCTCCTGGACGGTCACTCAGGGCCTGCGTTGCTTCCTCTGAGCCTCCCTGCCCCTGCCCATCCTCTGCTTCACGGTCACTGCCGGCCCTGTTCTCTCCCTCACTGCTGACTGCAGTGCTGCTTTGTTATGTGGGCTCCATGTTAGCTCTGTCTTCCTCAGAAGACGTAAGATCCAGAAGACATGGGCATCAAGACTGCCCCTGCCTCCCACGGCCTCAGCACTGGGCTGGGGCGGAGCTGGCTGCAGTAAACACTGGTCAGACAAGTAGATTGGATCCAAAATGACAGCAACAGCAAGGGTGAGAAAATATTTTTGTTAGTGATCTTAGATTCAACTCATGTATATGGCTAAAGGCTTCCTTCCTCTCTTCTTTTTCTTGCCTTCCCTCCTCCTCTCCCTCCCTTCTTTTCTCCTTCCCCCTTCTTTCTTTTCCTCCTTCCCTCCTCCTTCTCTCTTTCCCTTCTCTTTCTCTTCTTCCCTTCTCTCCTTTCATTGTATACCAAGTGCCTCCTGGGTCCCCAATCCTCCGTTAGGCACTGGATCCTCTGTTGAACAAGATAGAGAAGGTGCGTGTCATTATGAGACTTGTGAGGTAAGCTACCAAAAAAAAAAAAAAAGAGAGAGAGAGAGAGAGAGATAAGCTACAAACAAGAATGTGACATGCTATATGCTATTTAGGGAAAACCGTCTTGGGGCTGAGGCGTACCCGTGGCATTAGGGTGAGTAGGGAGGGAAATCTTTGCTGGACGGGGAGGATCTGAGTGGAGTGAAGAGATGCACAGACGGGCGTGGGTGGTGCTCTGGTGGAGGATGCAGCAGGAGTCCAGGACAGGCAGGAAGGCACCTTGGAGGTTCCAAAGGTCCTGGTTGTGCAGCTCTGGAGAAGCAAGCAAGAAAGGCACCGGCCGAGGCCACCCTCTTCTGTGATGAAGGAGGAAAGGGCCTGGGCAAGGGAGGGAACTGCCCAAGCATGACAGGGGCAGAGCAGGGACCAGTCCAGGAATCCTGGCCCTTTTCTGAACTCCTGCCTCTGGGCTTGTCCTCAATTCTTAGAGAAAGGAACCAGGCACATCCCAAAGTACCACACTAGGCTAAAATTACAGGAAGGAAAGCTGGCCGGACTTCTGAGAGAGTCTCACCTAAAGTCCTTAGTGTGCAGAGGAGGAGGCGAAAGGGGCCAGGAACCAAGCAGGGCTGACTCAGAGGAGCTGGCCGGCTGCAAAAAGGGAGGCCAGGGGCGCAGGAGTGATGTAACAGCTGCGTGAGAAATCATGTGGAAGATTTCTCTGCATGGATGATGCTTGATTTCCTCCCAAATCAGTATCAGATGAGTATTTATTCAAGATTGTCTTGTGCCAGCCACATGGCAAATTCATTGCACTGCCTCAAATTTTAATCTTTGCAACAACCATATGAGATGGCAACCATTCTCCCCACTTTACAGAGAAGGAAATGGACTTACAGAGCCAAATGATCCAAATAAAGAAGGCCAAGAGAAGAGGTGAGTTTACAGAGAAGCCAGGGAAAGGGGGTGAGTGGGCTAAAGGTGAAAGAACAGCAGTGTAGACGAACTGCTTTCGCAGTAATTGCCAAGCTTGTGCCAGAGGTACAGGGTGCATCTGGGGCCTACAGGAGATCTTTTCCTCTGTGCGCTTCACATTCTCTCCTGCATTTGGCTTCACAGGAAACCTACCCGGTAAAGGGTGGGGGCCTTTTCCTCTTCTCACCAGGAAGAATAAGGCCCAGAAAGAAGGACGTGTCCCATGTCCCGCTAGAAGCTGAAGGCAGCATCCAGGTACCTGGTTCCCAGGATACAGCTCCTGGGTGCTTTTTGTTTCTGGCTCCTGTGGCCTCCATGAAAGAAACCAAAGACCAATCAACCATGTTTTCTGACTCCCTGCGCTATGGGTTAAATTGGGTTTCCTAAAGTCCTCACTCTAGTGTGAGTTTACTTGGAAACAGTCTTGTAGATGCAATGAAATAAAGATAAGGAAGTGCTGGTTTGACCAGGGTAGGAGTGGGGGATGCTAATCCAGTGTGACTAGTATTCTTACAAGAAGAGAGGAGTCACACACAGAAGACACACCTGGTATCCAAAGTGACCCTCCAGGAGTGAGAGAGAACTCCCCAAGCTTTTAAGAAACTGAATTCATAAGAACCCCTCTCTTTGCAGCCAGGGCAGCGCTGAGACCAGATCCTGCTCATCCTGGCACAAACCTCACTGGTGCTCAAGATACCCCCGCCCTACCTCGGCCTGAGCCAGTTCACAACGAACACTGTCCTTTAGCCCTACTGTGTGCAAAGCCATGTGCTAGCAGTGTGGAAGGAGACAGGAGATCCAGATGGTGAAGACACAATTCTGTTCAAGAAGCTGACAACCTATGGAGCATGGCAACACTGTGCAACTTGCCCAGAGTGTGGGTAGAGTGCATTTGCATGTGGGGGACTGTGAAAGGTTTCATGGAGATGGTGACGTGTGCATAGGGTCCCAAAAAGACAGGCAAGGTTTCTCCAAACAGAAATAATGCTCATAGTTTAGTCCTTAAAAATATCTAACTATGTGCTTTCCACAATGGCACATTGAGTCCTCACTGCAGTCCCATGAGCAGTAGAGTCGCACGGACTGCTTTTGCTTTATGAGGAAACAGGCCCAGAGAGGTTAAGGACCAGCCCCAGAGCACAGAGCTGGAAAGTAGCCATGCACAGCTGCAAAAACCAGCATTCTATCTCTGCATGGTGACCAGTCGGGACAGAGAGAGAGGTATGTATCGTTCTCCGCAGAGATGAATGCAAGGCATGAAGACGGGAGAGTCAAAGGCATTTGGGAGAAGTGGGTAGTTTTCCAAGGTAGTGGGCTGGGGGAAGGAGACAATAGTGAAGGTGAGAGCATTCCTCTACACAGAATGTGAAGGCTTTACTTCAACCGTGGCTTGGCCAGTGTGCTGTACAGCACAGCAGTTAAGACCCTTAGCTGTGGAAGGGGGCTGCGTCTTCAGTATGATTCTGGATGGCGTGCTCTATTCATCAGAATAGCTTTCGTTATGCTGCAGTAAAAAATGACCTGAAAGTCTTCACGGCTTCTAACACCCCAGCTTATTTCTTGCTGGTGTTACATAACCATCATGGCTCAGCTGGGGGCTTTCTCCTTTCTGCACTGTCCCTGCTCTGGAACCCAGGCTCCTGAAAAGAGATTGCTGGACTGCCTCACCCACACTGGGAATTAACATGTTCTAGCCCAGCAGTAATGTGCAATTCAGGAAGAGCCGAGCTGGTCACGTGGCCCCACCCAATCACAAAGGAAGCAGGAGGTGGCCATCTTCCATGAGCCGGCCAGGCAGAAAGCCAGAAATGTTTGCTGAGCAGCAATAATGATGATCGCAAAGCTAAGCCGCATTAAATAACAGCGAAGCACAGAGTGAAACACCAATTTCCTTTCCAGTCTCATGTTAGCTCTCAGATTATTTCGAGGAGAAAGCCTCGGTTAAGTACTGGCCTGTCATTGACACCTTCCCACACCTGCTCATCTCTCAGCAGTGAAGAACCGGTCTCAGGCTCAGACCTTCGGGCGGCAGCAGTAGCCAGCTAGAAGTTACTAACGTTATTCAATTTTCAGAGCTTTTATTTTCACTTCTGTCTGATAGGAATTTTTGTTAATAATACGAATAAAACTTTCCTTTGAGGAAAGAATTTATTACAACTAAATAAAACACAAAGGAAAGCAAAGTGAGCTTTAGAGTTAGAAGCTGGGTTCAAACCCGGATTCTTCTAGTTAGTAGTTATCTGCCCTCAGACAGGTAAGCAAGACTCTCGAAACCTAGATTTTCCCATTTGTAAAATGGCAGTAGCACGAGAAATCACATCACAAGGTGACTATGACTTATCGGTCAAGTTCTCACCACTCACTACCTGACCCACTGTAAGTCCTCAATGATAGTAATTATTAGTGTCTAGCTGAGTGGCCCTGCCCTTTCCTGGCCTCAGTTTCCCCAGCTGTGAAGTGGGTTTGGGGTATGATTGATGGCAGGCTATCGTCTTTGCTTCAGATAGCTGTGGTAAATGCAGGTGCTTGAACTTCAGGGCAGGGAGAGGCCCGCAGTGAGCCTGGGCAGCCCCCACCCTCCCCGGCCCCATCCCTCCCTGCAGGTGTTGTGCTGGACCTATGGCTGACAGCTGTGTTTTCTTTGCTCAGCAAAAGACTTAATCATAAACAGCAGAAATCGGGTGACCCCCTCAACCTCCAGAAAGCCTCACCTCAGGGGCTTGGGTGAGAAAAGACTCCTTGTGTCTGGGGTAGGGGTGGGCTCTGCATTCCTCAGATCCAACCATCAGGCAGATTTGCTCCTGGAACACAGCTGGAGGGCCTGGACTCCAGCCAGAAATAGCACCACACAGGGCCAGGGTGGCTTTGCTGTGGCCTCCTTGCTCGCTCCAAGGGTCCTGCTGGTCCCTGGAGGGCTGAGGGTCACAGCAGTCTAGACAGGACACGAGACGCCCTTCGTGGAAATGGTCAAGCTCTTCTCAGCTGTGTTCTGCTTCTGTCATCTGGGAGTCTGATTCTGGAAGCCCAGTATACAGAGGCGAGGACTTGCCATCGATGGAGTTAACCCATGTTAACAGCTGCGGCTCCCGGCCTCATCCCCCATATGGCCCCGCTCCCTGCAACCCGCCCACCTCTGGCTGCACCTTCCGTACCAAGCTTCCTCCAGGCACGGGCACCTGCCTTGCCCT
>RJWM01034957.1:0-18939 GCA_004363535.1 Dasyprocta punctata | reverse complement strand
TTGTCCTCCTTCAAAATGCACAGATTAGAGTATTGTTCAGTTAAAAGCTTAACTTAAATCTGAATTGTTTCCTCTGTGCACAGATAAGACCTGTGGATTCTGGGCTTCCAGGAGCACAATCTGTCCAGAAGGGGTGATGCCCAGCTTGTATGCCACATTTCAGGACTACTGAGCTAGAGAACAGAGTAGGTGGCAGCTCAGGGAGGTAGGCCATGTCCTCGTATGTCTTCCATCATCCTATTCTCCATCTACTGCACCCCACTAGGAGCTGGTGCCCCTCCTCCTGAAATGTGCTTCCTGCATTCTGCAGTTACCTTATTCCCACAGACCAGACTCAGCTCAGTAGCCCTGGGTCCATGCAACTAACTACTCTGCAGCGTAGTTCACCTTAATGGTTTGCAGCCCAAGGTCAGCATGAAGAGTAACATTTCTAAAGATTTAAGCAGAAGATCATGGGAATCATTTGAGTGACATTAGTTTTGTAGCCAAAAACTTAAAATAAAATAAAAAATATAAAATTTTGAGGGGATTGTAAGGGAGTTACAAAGAAAAGCTTGCAAGGAGAGGCCAGCTCTGTGATTATAGGCAGCGCAATGCCAGGACCAGGAGCACTAGCCATAGTCTTGATGGTCCATCTTTGTTTCTGTCAGGGTGGTGAGGGACAGATGAAACAGAGCATTGGGAATGGAGGGCCCAGACAAAGAGTAGGTACAGCCCCAGGTTTAAGAGCTACTTGGGAGTTTTGTTAATTATCTTGACATGAAAGACTCATCACTTTAAAAAATATGAGCTACCTCTGAACCTTGGAGTTCCAGAATCTCCCTGAGGTATAATTTAGAGTTTCTGAGGAGAAGGTTGGGAACCAGCAGTGTAAATCAAGTAAGGCATTAGTTAATGAGGTACCATGATGCATGCACTCAGCTTAACTGCCCCTGTCTCTGGGGGCCGCAGGAGTGATAATCCTGGTGGGAATTTCAGGTACCATTGCACACAGGTACAGGAGAAACTGGGAAGCATGTAGGGCTGTTAAGGTAACCAGGCCGGGGGCATTGTCTAACTGTAAGTAGCTTCCCTGGGCATAAGGGATTACTCAGGGTGCTTTCTGCAAGGCTTCCTCTCAATTCTAATATACCCCCGGCTCAATTTGCTCTTCATTTCATGCTTCATTTGCTTAGTTGGGTACTATATGGTAGATTTTATATACAATAAGCTTCACATACTTCAAGTGTACAATTTGGTGTTTTTGGATGAGCACACTTACGTGTACAGGTGCTCATGAAATCAAGATACCAAACATTTCTGTTACCTCTCAAATTTTCTCAAGTCTCTGTGCAATTTCTCCCTTCCTGTACCCTTGTCCCTAGGTATCAGTCCCACGGACTGATCTGCTTTTGTCACTGAAGCTTACCGAGCATTCTCTGGAAATGAAAACTGGCAGGATGCCACCTGCTCTTCTGTGGCTTCTCCCGTTCAGCTGTACCATGTGCCTTGGTCCTCTGCTATTGATAGTCCCTTCCCATATTAGCCTCATAAGACAAGATAATCCATGTGGAATGTAATCTGAGTAAGAAATGCCTCGCAGGTTGGTTCAGCACAGTTCAGGGTGTGTCTGGGTGACAGACTTACTGAAGACAAAAGACCCGCCCTGGGTATGGGTGGCTCCATTATAACTTGATGGAATAAAAGGGAAAGAAGAAAGAAGTCTCACTTTTGCCTCCATGAAGGAGCTCCAATCTTTGTCATCGCCTTCAGATGTCTATCTCCAGGCTTCTAGTGCAGGCTCTTCAGCCTTCCAGTGCAGACTCTTTGGCTTCCTGATGTGGACTTGCAGGGGACCCTGTAGTGAGCTCCAGATCTTACGATTTTGACGATCCTCTGGCTGCCCCGGGCACAGATGGACCTTCTGCATTCTTCCACACCTGCCTCTGCAGGTGGCCATTGTAAATCCACCTTGAAAATCCTTAGTATATTTTACATGTATATTATGATGTATTAAATCTGTTCCCCTAGTCAACCTTAAGTGGTACAATCCATGATGTGACAGACAAAGCAAATATCCAGTTCTGTATATAATCTTGTTCTGAGACATTTGGAAACTGTACAGATAGGAGTACTAACTATACAAATTGGAGTACTTTTTTATCGGTTGAAAAAGAAAAACAAACAAAAGAGCATGATTTTATTTTGGGGAAGATGCACTGATTTTCTTTTCTTTTCTTCTCTCTTTTTTTTTTAGATGCACCAATTTTTATAGTTTGTTTTACGGGCACTTTCTTCAAAATGGTTCATGTACCTATGTGTGCAACATTCTGACTCCATTTTATTATTACAATAAAGTGGCATGGAAGTGTGTGGTGTGTGTGTGTGTCTGTGTGTGTGTTATGTAATCTGAGTTCTAAGAATGTCTTACCTCATAATTGTGTTTCTAAAAGCCCATGGGAGCAACTGAAAATCCCAAGTGGAGGGGATTGGACCAAGAGACCTCCAGGCCCTCATCTCTGTGAATGCGACTCAAAGGCCGAATGACTCACCCAAAGCTCTCTGTGAAAGCCACAGCTGATGCTAAAGTCTGCATAGATGTTTCAGAGAAGACTCCTTCAGTTAAAAATGTGGGAAACTCAAGGAAAAGTAAGTCAAAAATAAAAACAAGCAAAGAAGTTTAGTGGTCTAAACAGTTGAAATTCTTGGGTTGAGCTAAATTGGTTTCAGGAATTTAAACATATCAGCATCCAAAGTCTGTCTTTCAGCTGTAACTTTCTCTGTCCTGATACCCAGGCAGCTTCTCTCATGGTAATCCCCCAGCAGCTCCAGGTACAGGTGTGATTAATAATGACAGTGTGCATTTAAACTTTAAACACATTTATTAACATAAAGGACACATTGCCGTGAATGCCCCTCAAAATACTCTCTCTTGCTTCAAACACACTTATCACACCATCCTCGTCACTTTCTGAGGCAGTTCTGAAGTCCTTTTGCATGAGTCTTAAACTGCACTGTTGTAACTGCCTCCATAACTTTAATTGGTTCAAAATGTTTACTTTTCATGGTCATTTTGACCTTGTGGAAGAACCAGAAGTTGCTTGGTGCCAGACCCAGTGAATGAGGACACACTGTAATATTTGCACAAACTTCCGTTTTCATTGAGTAGCACTCACAACATTTATTTTTCGGTCACATTCATAATGACATAAAAGGACTTCTAGATTTCTTCAGAAAGTGGCAGAAATGTTCGGATAGATATACCTGGTGTTTTTTAGTCTTTGTATATATTTTGCACTTCAAGTCTAGCAGTTTCTCAACACAGAACCCCAATCAAAGACTGCATTTCAGTGCACTGAGTTGGACTACATAACCATCTCAAACAGGAGGAAGGACTATTCTGATTGGTCAGTGTTTCTGTGCCATTGGCTGAGGGCACAGAAGGACAGGTAGTCCCACCAACCACATGGATTGATGTGAGGAGACTCCTCCCAGTGGAATTGTAATACTGTTAGCAAAAGAAAGGGGAATAGATGCTCAGTGCATAGCAAAAGGTGCCCACTCACGTCACTGTTTTCTTGCAGCACTGTATAAAATTCCCATGGGGATCCTGAAGCACACCTTTGTCTCTATCACTTTTTCATCATTCTCCTAGGTTTGGACTTATGTGTAACACTAAAAAAGATGTATAAACACGATCAGCCTATACTTTCAAGATCAGAAAAACATGATCTTTTACACAAAGATGTGAAAGATCCACATAAAATGCAATGACAACACAGTGGGAATTGAGATATTGGTGTGCAGGGCACTGGATTTCCTTCAGATTCATTTGCTCCACATATGCAACAGGAGTAAATAATTCTATACCTTCCAGATATAGGGGTGGGATTCAATCAGATAATCTCTGGACATGGCAACTTTCTCTGATTCTGTTCCTTGTTTTACAGGCATGGGCAAACTGATGAGACAGAATACTAAAGAAGTCAAACAGTCTCGTTCTAATTAAAAATGGGAGGTATCCACATATACAGTAAACATTATTCATGTTTTGAACATATTTTGTGTATGAGATCCACATTGTGAATCTGCTATACTCTTTTGCAAGTTAGGGCACAGTTACACGAATAGGACCTAGAGTCAAATGCACTTTTATGATATTTAGCAGGGCATGATGTGAGGAAAGAAGTATTAAGTAGACTGCTGGGAGACCGGTGGAGAGATGGTCATCTTTCAGAAAAAGGGTGATAATGGTGCTAGGAAAGGTATCTCGTGCCCAAAATCAGCCAAGTGAGTTACAATACTGTGCTGGCAGTCAGGAGAGAAATGTGGCATCATTTGGACATTGTTCATGGTTTGATAGCCTTTATATCTAATTATCTGTCTCTCTTTGAATGACTTAATATGATCAATATTACATGCCTGCACATATTAAGTAAAGTGGGACCTGTCATTTGCGGCTAAGAACCCCTTGACCAATAAGAAATTTATCTTGAGAGTAAAGAAATGGGCAACCAGTCTTTGTTTTCTAGCTTCTTGGATAAGAAGACACTTGCAAACCCAGGTAGCATTAGAGGTTAAGTAGGGTATTTTAAATATTCTTCTATGGTTACTTGAGATTAGCATCCTATGAAAGGGAGGCTTAGGAGTTACAGGACAAGAAGGAATCAAACAATATTAATGACATGAAGTTTTTCTGGTTACTTCTAACTGCACTGAAGAATTTGAATTCTCTAATCAGAGCACAATCAGAGAAAAGTACCACCTGACTCCAAGCTAAAGAATCCCTTTCAGGGACAGGGCTAAAGCCTAAACTTGATCCTGAAACAGTTGCCAAATTATAAAGTAAATCAAAATCATATCCTTATCAACTATCTTATGTGAGAGGTTGGAGTTAATTAATAGTAAAAAAGGGGCCTTGAGAGTTTAAACTGAGGACTTATAAGAAGTGTTTAGTGATTCACGGAATCCCAATTTCCCATTGATCTTAGCATATATTCCTCACCAAGAAGCAGCTGGACCTACGGGATGCTTAAAATATTCATTGAAGTTTCAGTTATGGTATCAGCTGGTAATTACAACTTGTGAGTCTGGAGTATCCTGTGTAAGATGTGATACATTCTCTGAACCATGATATGCTAATGGCGCTCTTTGCACTTTTATAATCAAAGCGCACAGGACTCAGAATGAAAGAGCAGTAGCAGGAGAGGTAATTCTCAGCATTACATCTAATGATTCTACTGCAAAGGTTTTGCCTTCGATCTTTGCAATCTTGGATTCTGCTAATTTAAGAGTCTTAGTGGCCAACGGAGGAATGGTTTTATCAGGAACATTCCCATTTAATTGGGAAATAAGACTTATTCTTCCTGAGAAGAGGCTATTTTGGACCCTTCACACTACTGGAAAATCAGGCAGTAAAGAGTTTCCAACATTGAGTTGGGAGATTGATTCTGATTAATGAGGCATGATGAAGTTATAATATTTTGTACAAGGAGTATTTCTGGAACCCTGGAGCTCCTTCTGGGTACCTCCATAATTATCATCATGTCTGGTAGTAAAACTCAATGGAAGACTAAGGCAATACACATCAGAACCACAAAGGGGTATCACCCTCCACAAACCAAGATGGTAATGGACACCTCATCAGGCAAAGAACCCTACCCCACTAATATCCTGATTTTGAAAGCAAGAAGTGCCTAGCATGTTGTGGAGGAGGGGTGTCATAAAGCCTCCATATCCACACAGCCACATAAATGAGAGCATAGACACTCATTTTTATTCCTTGCTATATCTATGTATGCCAACTATTCATTTTTTGCCTTCTTTGTTTCCCTCACACTTCATAGTGTATGTGTAGGTACAGAGCAGTACCTGGGTTATATGACAGCAATATGGGATTGTGAGTGAACTGAGGAGGTGAGCGTGTCCTGATGACCTGAGCTTGGAGCTTAGTGTGGAAATTGAGAAGGCTTTCCCTTATCCTCCCTTAGAGGAGACAGTGAGTGCATTTCTCAAATGTGCAAGGAAGAATTGCATATTAATTAGGGGCATTGTGTTCTTGTGATTGTAGTGGTTTAGAATTTTAGTATAGAAATGTTTTTAGGATGGTTAGACAGCTAATAAGCAGATGTTGTAGGCATTGCTTTATGCTGTGAATAACCATTTACTTTTTGAACATCCTTTCAATGTTTTAGAGATATTTCACTTTCCAAAGATAGAGGTTAGACACTAGTTTTCCCAGCCTCATGAATAGCTAGAGATGAGCCACATAGCCAGAGAACCATGTGAGTTTCCTTTTGAAAGGGAATGTCATAGAGTAGGTCATCTGTATTAGTCAACACTTCACCACTGTGACAAACTCTTGAAAAAAAAACTTAAATGAGCAAAAGTTTATTTTCAATCATGGTTTTAGAGGTTTCAGTACATGGCCACTGAGCCAGTGCTCTGGGCCTACGGTGAGGCAGAACTCATGTGGAAGAGCAGAGCTACTCACCTTGTGGTAGCCAGGAAGGGGAGAGAAGGACAAAAGGGAGAAAGAGGGAGAGAGAGAGAAAGAGAGATGCCATATCAAAATGTACCCTTTAAAGGCATCCCAGTGGCCAACTTACTCCAACTAGGCCCCACATCCTAACGTTTCTATCACTGTCCAATCACACCAGCCTCCTAAACATGAGCTTTTGGAGGACCTTCCAGATCCAAACCATAACCTTGCACCCCTGGGCCTCAAAGGGTCATGTCCATCTCAACGCAGGATGCATTCAGTCCATCTCCCCCAAGCACCCCTAAACCCAATAACTCCAGCACTGCTCCACAGTCCAAGTTCAAGATCTTCTCTGAACGACACTCGAGGCTAACTCTTAGCCATGAGCCCTTGTAAAGTTAAAAAAAAAAAGTTACATACTTTCAACATACTATGGTGGTGTAGGGTACACATTCCCATTCCAAAAGGAAGTAATAGGAAAATACCAAGCACGGCTCAGATGACGGCAAGACCAAATTTCAGCAGAGTAAACATTTAACCCCGTAATCCCATGTCTGGCAACCAGGTCATAAAGTGGCGTGATGTGGGCACCAAAGCACTTGGGTATTCCTTCCCCTATGACTCTGCCAGCTGCAGCCCATACAGCCTCTCACTTGCACTGGCTCTGCTCATTGCTTGCAGCTTCCCTTGGCAGACATTCTACATTCCCGCTATTTCCAACTTCCTGGATTCTCCACCGCAGCTTCAGCTCACTCATGCAGCTCTGTGTAACACCCTGCTGGGGGCTTCCTGCAGAGACTCCAACCTAACCATGCACTCTCCGGCCTCCCAAATCTTCCTTTGAGATTTGGAGAAAGCCTCCATGGGCTCTCAACCCTTAAATTCCATATACCTGCTAAAGCAACACCATATGGACAATGCCAGGATCTGTCACCAGTTCAAGCAGTAACCAAGTCTGCTGAGACAGTGGCCATAGTGGCCTTTGAGTGCCTGGATGACTGGGAACTCTGAGAGGAATCCTGGGGAAATAACTTTCTCATTGGCGCTGTGGGCAAAATGGTTCCCGTGGACTATCTTCTCAAATGAAAGGTTTATATATTTTACCCTTGAGTCTGCAATGGGTAGTGTCTGGCTAATTCCTGAGATACCTTCAAATCATCTTTCTTACTGTCTCAGTACAAAGGATTTGGTTGTTCTCTTTTTTTTTTATCATGTATTTATTTTTTATTAGTATGTGTTTGCAATACATAATGAATTGGTACATGTACATTTCACATCTTAATCCCTTTTATTTCCCCATACCCCTTCTGATGGTGTTAATCTCTTCAGTAACTACATATTCCTTGACCCCAACTTCACATGTGCTTCTTTTCTGGCCAAACCACAAGTCTCTCAGATTTTTCTGCTATGATGTTTTGCTCATGATTCACTATAAATCTGGCAAAAAATGAGCAAGCAATTCCCATGCCACAGCCTGAATACTATGCTATCTTTAAATTTCCTTCACCAGAAAAATTAGTTTATCACCTTTGAACTTAGCCTCTCATAAAGTCTCAGAGAATGGACATGGTATGGACAAGTTCTTTGCCAGAGTGTAGCAGACATTGCCTCTAGTCCAATTTCCAATAGAATCCTCCATTTGAAAGCTCATCAGTACAGACTTTATTATCTGCATTTCCATCACCATTCTGCTCTTCTGAGATCACATCAGAATCACCTAGTAAGCCCTGCTTACAATCCTCAAAGCTTTCTTTTGCCTGCTTCACCAAACTTCTTGAAACTCCTCCTGAAAGCCAGCTCCAAAGGCTTCTGCACTGCATGGTCAGACAGTAGTCACAGAAACAAGCCCACCACTCAGTACCAACTTCCTGTGCTAGTCAGCTTTCAGGCACTGTGATAAATACCTGAGAAAATCAGTTTAAAGGAGGAAGGGTTTATTTAGGCTCACGGTGCCTGAGGTTTCAGTGTATGGTTGCTTGGCTCTGTCATTTCTGGTCCTACAGTGAGGCAGAATATAATGGTGAAAGAACAGGGATACTCACTACATGGTGACTGGGAAGGAATGGTGGGGAGGCCAAGGACAACTCTTCAAAGAGAAGACCCCAGTGAGGTCAATTAGACCCCACCTCCAATTAGACTCCACCTCCTACAGTCTGGATCATTACCCAGTAACAACACCAGCAGGGGACCACATTGTTTATACATGAGCTTTTTGAGGATGTTTCAGATCCATAACATAACATGACGCTGTGAAGAAGGCATTGTGGCCAAGAAGGTAGAGACTCATCTTGCTCCTGGAGGCAGCAAGGCCAAGACAGCCTGCCCTACGGAGCAGCCTAGCAATGGGCCTGGGCACTGTTGGCGTCTGCAAATCCTCCTAGTTGGATTCTGTGGCATCCTAGAAATTCCTTGAGCCATTACAAATTCTTTACTATATTGTGTTTCCTGCTGCAGCTAGGTAGAGTGGGTTTGTTGTTTGCAATTAAGGACTCTCACTGATATCCAAAGAAGCTTTTCCTGCCTATAGCAGTCAGTGCTAAAGAACACAAAGAAGGGAATCTTCTTTTTTTTTTTTTTTCTGCAGATGTTTCCATATCCCAGTTGTCCCTGGCTCAAAACTCTGAATGCACATCAGGTAAAAGGAAGTGTTTCAACTTAAACAATTCTTTACACAAAGGGACATTAGCACAGCTGTGGTTTGCCTAGAAAACTTAAGAGTGGTCCATAAAGGAAAAGCCCATCTGTTTGGGGACACTAAATCTGCTTGTAGTCCACAGGATGTCACACACCCAAAGCAGGGACTCTAACTGTGAGGCCTAATTCTATAGACAAATTGTATTTGCCCCTTATGGCAGCCTCGTGGGATATGGCACTGTGTGCAGGAGACTGCTCATTGAATTACTTGCTGGCTGTTATATGTTAACAGGTTTGCAATGTAGTTTTACTAAATCTAAGTTTCATACTGGCATTGAAGAAAATCCTCAAACAGCTTATCCCAAAAGAACACAGAACATGTTTTCATTTCAAAATTCAAAGAACATTCTTTAACAGGACCTCAAGATTTCTAGCCAAGAATATGTGATAAAACAGAATTCGATGCAAACTTAATTAAATTGCTACCTATCATGCATTCATAACAATTCTGATTTTTTTTAAAAAAAAAATTTGTGTTAAAAAAATAAAAACAAGAGAGATATTAGTAAAGTTGTTGGGTTCCTCAAAACTTAGGTCATCCTGGGTAACTGAACTACAAGTGACGAGAATTATCAAAATGATAGCTTACTCCCTGATTACTCACAAGTACAAAACTATCTTCCCGTTATAGCCCATTTTAGTACAAGTGCCCAACATCCCCCTGCTTTGCAGCTACCATATGGTGTTGATGTAGGTTTATTTAGGCTCTGTGTTATCTGGGGAACTGAAAATTGACTGGGGAGTTAGGCAAACTCTTATCTCCTGCTGGCTTCTTTGCTTGCTTACACTGCACTTTAAATCACTCAACCTCTGAGCCTCCATTTTCCCATTTAGAGAATGGGGTTGGTGATGTCTATTTTGCAGGCTCGTGGGAAGCTAGGGAATGGCGAGGTTCTGTTGTTTCCTGGAAGGTGTGGAGCTATGGGATGCAAATGCAATAGCAGGGTCTGGGAGAAGGTAGCGAAAGCCTGCAAAAGAAAGATACTGGCTTTCCCTGGACTCGTTATTCAGAGAGCTCAAAAGCAAGTGCTTCCCTTTTCACACTTATCTCCAGAGAATTTCCTGTTATTTCTCTGGTATTAATTGATGGTGGGCACCCAAATTCTGAAGTCGCAAAAGAAGGAAGTGCTCTCTGCTGTAGATATTGCTTATTTTCTTTTTCACTTGTTCCATTCCTTTGCTCAGGGGAGGGAAGGAGAGCCTGCTGCTCTTGGGTTAATTGTGTGGATTACCAGGTGCATGCACGAAATGGTCAGGCTGAGCTCTACTCGTTCGCTTTCTCCACAGAGCTTTCCTTGTAGGAGACACTGGGGCAAGAGACAGAGAACTCATTACCTCTTATCCTAACAAGTTTGCCTAGGGGGCCTGACACCATCCATATTAGTTAAGGTGAAGGCTAAATTTCTGTAACAAAAAGACCCAACTATGTAATGCCATTCTGAGAATGATCTTTGCCTCTGAAATAACAGCAGGAGCAGGCCAGGGTAGCAGCTGGCTCTCCCTCCCTTCAAACTTGATGCCCTGAAGTTCCATGTGCAGTTCTAATCAGTTCATTCACTGAGGCATCACTTGGATCAACAGTGAGCCCTTTAGATATTGGTTTGTTTGATAGAAGTCCCACATTAAGAGCACTGGGTGCATAGATGGTCTTGCAAGAGTCCAGTGCTTCTATAAACAGTACTTAGCCATTTTTTAAATCAGTTTTCCAGTGAGGGGATTTTGCCAAAACACTCAGCAGCCATGTGTCTGCACCAGAAGTAATAATTAGTGACTTCTTGCAAAGTCTGCTCTTACGGGAACAAAAGCCTTTCCTAGCTATGCAAGCAATGTTTGGCTCCCCAAATGGAGTAGGATTTTGGGCAGCTGTCCTCAAACTCGCCTCTGCCCACCATTGATTGTCCTTGTCTCTCAATCTGGCTTCCAGGAGGCCCGAGACTGAGTACAGGACCCCTGCAGAAAGGAGCTGTGGCCCTGGCGGGAGACACCTGCGAGAGAGGGGTGAATCCAGCAGCGGTGCTAAGTGCTCTCAGTGGGGGAACGGGGAGAGCTGTAAATGTGCTGAGAGGAGCACCTCCTGATGAAGGAATGGCAAGATTTCCCTAGGCAAAGAAAGGGGTTCATGGACACAAGTTGGCTACATAATGACTGTGAGTAGAGGGAATGCAGGGGAGAGAGAGAGAGAGAGAGAGTGAAACATTCACAAAACTGTCGAATACAGTGTTACTGGGTTTGGGGGTACTGGAGTCTTCTTCTGGATGTGGTTTCTAGATTTTTGTCTGTCTGGAACAAAAAATTGAATGACATATGCCAAAACAGTGGCAAACTTGCAAATTTGTTTGAGGTAAAAAAAATTAAAGAAGTAGGAAAATTTTAGTGAAGGGTAGAGGAAAGATTGGCTCTGCAGAGCAAGTTTGGGCTGAGTAAAAGAGAGAAAAATAAAATAAAACTATAAAATAAAAGTCAAAGTACACCCTGGGGGACAGGGTAGGCTACCATGTGAAAAACCACAGTAGCAAGTGCTTAATGGTGACTACATCTTTTTGTTTATTCCACACATCACAATTTCGCAGAGAAGTTCGCATACGGAGTCCTGAGAATTGTAATGCTCATGTGTCCTGGGATTTGGTAACAAACAGGCCAGGTCTACTCCCCCAGCCACCTTTGCCATACCCTGCTTTCCTGCCTCAGAAATACAGCATATCCTTAAAACATGCACACACATGCACACACACACCCAACAGCAACAAAGCAAAGTAAAACCCAGAATGACTGAAATGAAGGTTACAGAGCGGATGAGAATCCTGGATAGGTAAATACAAATGAGAAAAAGTTCCTCCTGAGCCATGATGTGCTATCTAAGGGGTCTGGACCTGATCCTGATGGTAATAGTGATACAGGGGAATAAAACTCCCAATGTACTAGATGTCTGGTACAAGTTCGTGTTCTCTAAAGTCAAAGAATGAATTTTAGGAACAGCGGAGGTTAAGAGCAGAATATATTTATTGAAAGAAAGAAAGCTTCTGTCTGAGAGAGAGGCAGAAGGAGTCCTGAGTAGGTTGCCAAAGACTCAGTCTTTTCTAGGGGTTTTGATAGAGCAAAACCACAATGTGAGGCAGGTCTAAGGTGGGGAAAACATGGGAACTTGAAAGGTGGGCATGAGGTGGGACAGAACTATGGTCAACCAATAAGATTAATTGCTCAGGTAAAATTGGTTAAATCAGGGACAAATGGGGAAGTGAGTCACATAGCAAGTATAGCAAGTGGCATGCTTAAAGGATGGTGACTCTTCCTGTAGGGGGTTGGGATGGTGACTCCTGGCTTCCTCAGGGTGATAGAGACCTATTTAGAGTATCAATTCCTGATGCTTATCCTTAGGAAGTATGTGGGTACATTTGTTTTATCTTTTGTCTTGAGGTCTGGCCCACAGTGGGGTTGTCTGTCTCCCCACAGTTACATGGTATCTCCGGTCTTCGGCACTGGCTCCTTTGAAGACCTAGCTCTGTCTGACTGCCTATGCTATTTCAATCTAACTCAGTTGCCTGTAACAACAGGTTTGGAATGCTTGTGTTTCCTTTTGGAGGTCATTTCTATCTTTGCTCTTCCCTGAGCAAAGAATTGGTTAAGACAAACACAAATGATAGCAAAGTTTTTATTTATTATTATTATTGTTATTATTATTATTTGGTCTTTTTTTAGCATCTCACTATGCAGTTCAGGCTGACCTCGAACTCACTTTGTAGCCCAGGTGGGTCGCGAACTTACAATGATCCTCCTGCCTCAGTCTCCCAAGTGCTGGGATTATAGGGGTGTGCCACCACACCAGGATATCAAAGTTTTTATTAAAGATAGGAAAAGAAACAGTCTGTGCTAAGCAAGTTTAGGACAAATAAAAGTAGAAAAAGTGTATCCCATAGCACGAGGGCGGCCACGATGAGAGAGGAAATGCAGTGTGGGAGCTCAGGGCGGACTATCCTTTCTGTGTCACCTACTCCTCGGGCTGATGTCAGGGCCAGGCCATTCTATGGAAAACCTGCCTTAGTTCTCACAAGAAGCCTATCCACAGTGCTTTAGGAACTGTCTGCACATGTATAAGTTCTGGGATCTTGTTGCGCCTCCCTTCCCAGGCAGTTTAAGCTACATTCTACCTTCTTGTTTCAAAACCATCGAAGAATTTTTAGTGGCGTATTATAAACTGTTTGTGTTCTAGAATGATTGCTCACCTCCAAGAGGAAGGGCTGTTTCTAAATATGTGGCTCAGATTCACCCGCATCAGTGTCACGTGGCATACCCATGAAAGCTGAAGAATCCTGATTCTCATCTTACATTTGCTAATTCACAACCCCAGAGAGAGAATCTCACAAGCTTCCACTCATAGATATAGAAAGTTTGCAAAATGATTCTGATGCCTACCAGATACCAACACAACAATGGTGGTGATTATTCCAGGACTGAGGGCCAAATACCAGGACAACCAGTCCTACGGGCAAAAAAGGAGTCACATAAAGTGATACATACTTATGGAGAGGGTAGGGAAAACTTTAATCCTTAGCATGGGAAATAAGGAATCTCTGACTTTGAGAAAACTGATTCTGAGAAACAATTGCTGCAGTTTCTTCCCCACAGAAGAGTTGGGTCCATGAAGATAAGGAATAACTATCCCTCCTCTGGGTGGCATGGACACTTCAAGAACTTGTTTAGAGCCTGTAGTTTTGATAGGACAAATGCTGTAAAAATAGAATGTATTCCTGCCAGGAAAGTTTGCAGCTGGCAGCACTGATTGGTGGGTTCCAGTAATATGCTGCACCTTGTGGTATTTTTAAAATTTATTTGTCTTTAACCAAGTCAACTAAATATTCATCATATGGCTTAGAAAGTTGACACTGACAAGGACAGAGATATTTTGATTGGTACATCTGCAGTCTGCCTGCACCAAAGAAAGGTCAAAATGCTTCCCTTAGCTGGCCGGGCTTGGAATCAGTAAGCAGCATCTGTGAGATTTGAAGGCATCATGTGTTGAGACTACTGACACCTGGAAGAAGCTGTCATAAGAACAGTGTTCTCTCCTGCAGCAGAAATCATCATCACCTGTGTTTCTGCTATGGCGATTGCTTTTGCTTTCATGTATTTCCCCCACGGGTGGGTTGTTTGCATGCCCATGCTATAATTTTCCTTGGCTAGATACACAAAGCCAGTGAGGGCAGACCCAGGAATAGAACCTAACCTTTTCACCACAGCCTCCTACTCCAAAACTGCCCAGCTGCCTCACACCACTAGTGACATTTTCCTAAGACACACAATGCCAGAGACAACAGGGACTATGTTCTCCCTGTGTATAATATTTACCACACTCAGAACCTGATTTGGACAGAGAAAATTCTATTGGGTGCTCTGTCATAGTTAAATGTGATTAATAAACAAACTCCCAAATTGGAGTGATTTGACACCATGGAAGTTTTTTCTCCCTCCTGTAACTGTTCAGAGCAGTTGTTTGTGGTTGAGGATTGACGGGATGTGGGGAAGGTTCTGCCTCCCAAAGTCGTTTAATGATTCAGGATGATGGAGTCTCTGCTGCTTTCACTCCTTGGTTTTCAAGGTCACTAGGGGCCTTCTCCAGCCAGAGGAAAAGGAAACATGGAGAATGATGGTTCTGAGCTCTGAGCCTGGAAGTAATACAGCCCACTGCAATAAGACCCGTTCTATGGCCACACCTAACTAAAAGACAGGTTGGAAAATATAGGAGGAACAAATTATAGTGGACAAATTTGAAATTCCTAGCAATCTGTGAACCAAAATATGGGAGCTTCCAGGAATCGTTGTAACAAAAGCCAGAGAAATCTGGCAAGGGTTACTTCTCAGTTACTACCTTCCTTTCCAGTTCATTCATGCAGTATCTATGCCACAAGCATCTATTAAGTTCTTACTGTATAACAGATACTGTGCTAAACGTTTTGAGAGGTTTTGCGGCATACAGAACTTGGTCTCTATCTCAAGGATTTAGAGAATAACAGGAAAACATTAAGAAAAACAATAGCACACAATGAAATAAATGCTACAATAGAGAAATATATGAAGAATTACATAAGCATGTGGGAAATTGAATCATTCAAGGCTTATAAGAGGCTGCAAATATGAAAATTGCTTCAAACCCTCGTAGATACAGAAACTGGAGATTGGCGGGTATGGGAAGGCTAAGTTATACAGTTAATGATTACTGTTCTAGATAAGATGAAGTAATCATACTCTCTGTCTCAGCTTTAAACCTGGCAAAATGAATTGAGAATCTGGAAAAAGTAGAAGTCAAAGTTTATTAGAGAAGAACACCAGAATTTGAAATCCCATTTTGTCCTTCTGATACTCCTCAGACAGGATTCAGTGCAGCCCCAAATCTGGAAATTGTGTGCTGACAGAGCTTCTGGAGCAGCTATCTACTTCTGGATTGAAGAGCTGGGAAAATCAGATAGGAAGATAGTCCCCACCCTTCTTGTCTCCATTCTCTTATACCCTGGGTCCCAGGCAGTCTTATTGTGGCAACATCACAGGGACTCTTAGAAGTGTAAAATCCGAGGGTACAGTCATGTCAGTAGATCTGTGACCAACAAAATGTCAAAAATTACTGTTGTTTTCCCTTCTTTTTCTGCATCTGGGTAAAGCCACAAGAAGTAAGTCAAACAGTAGGGTAAATAAGCCCCATCATTATGACTTAAAAAATCAAAAAGGTGAGCCAAGATCAGTAGAAAGTATGAGGGAGACTGCAACAGGGAAGAAACCTAGGGAATGATCTCACAAAAGTGTTTACGAACTGCTGGATTCACTCTTGAGCTATGACGTGTGAATTTGGCCCCAATCATCACAGCATACACTACAAGAACTGAATTATGAAATACAGGCCTCCACCCGGGTCTCACACCGGCCAGTGTATAACACATATGTGGTACAAGCTTAAATGGCATTGCAAGGGCTCTAAAACCAAAACTGACACTGAAACCATAGCCCATACGAGAATGTTTCGACTATGTTGCCTAAACCCAGCATGGAAATAGTTTACTAAAACAAAACTGCCAATATTTCCCATAGGATTTAAACAAAACCCAGCTTTTCATAATATATATCTAAAATTCACAGGGCACAATCCCAAAATTACTCAGCACACAAAAACAAAAATATCACTAAATTCACAGGATGTCAATCCACAGATGTTAGTGATGAGATTAAAAATATTTTAAGTAACTATCATAAAAATGCATCAACTGGGAAGCACAAAAAGTCTCAAAATAAATGAAAAAAAGATCTCACCAAAGAAATACGAAATATGAAGAAAAACTAAATGAATATTACATAACTGAAAAAACAACTGAAATTTTAAAACTCATTGGATATGCTGAAGAGCAGAATGGAAATAACAGAGGAGTCAAAGACCTAGAAGATAGGCTAACAAAAATTATCTAATCGCAACAAAAGTAAGGAGAGGATAAAAAGATTGAGGAAAGAAAACTAAATGTAGCCTCAAGACTGATATGATACAGAAGTTTTCTTATTTCTGCCATCAGAATATTTGAAGAAGAGAAAGTGTAGTGAAAGAAAATATTTGAAGAAATAATGACTGAAAATATCATAATTTGATGAAAAGTAGAAATCTACATAGTCAATGAGCTTAGCAAACTGAAATAGAATACACTTTTTCAAATACCCATACACATAATAAACTATTGAAAACAGAAGAAAAAAATTATCATTATAATAGTCAAAGAAATGACTTTATATTTCTTGTCAGAAACCAGGGAGACCAGAAGGTAGTTGCACAAATTCTGAAAGTGATGAAAGAAATAAATTCTCAGCCAAGAATTTCTATCCATAAAAAATGCTTTGGAAATGAAGGTGATATAAGTATTCTCAGATGAAGGAAAACTAAGAGAATTTTCTGCTAAGAGGCCTACTCTAGAAGAATTGCTGAAAGACATTTTTTTCAGAGAGATAGGAAATGGTACCATAAGAAAACATCAAATCAGGAATGAATAAGTAATCATATACATGGTAAATCTAGGTAAATATAATGGACTATTTCCCTTTTGGGGTTTTGAATTCATGTGGGTACAATACATAAGCAACTACAACATGAAGGTTTTGGTGTAAAGATACAGGGATCTACTTGGTAGTAAAATTTCTGTATTCCATCTGAAGTGTAAATTACTGACTCTAAAGTTGTAAAAGGCTATATATATATATATCTATATAGATATATACATATATCTATATAGATATATCTATATAGATATGTATAGTATGCTGAAACACACTTAAACATCTATAAAGGTTTCAGTGTAAAGATATAGGGATCTACTTGGTAGTAAAATTTCCGTATTTCATCTGAAATGTAAATTATTGACTCTAAAGTTGTAAAAGGCTACACATATATATATAGATAGATAGATATAGATATTTATGGTGTGCTGAAACACCCTTAAACATCTGTGTATACCTATATAGATACATATAGTGTGCTGAAACACCCTTAAACATCCACACAAAAGATATAGTCAAAACATAGTAGATAACTTAAAATGAACGTTAAGTTACAGTTAAATGACATAAACTTAGGTAAGAAGAACAAAAGGGAGTGAAGAAATAATAAAAATGGCATAAGTAAAACATATGAAAAGTAACATGTAGTGTTAATGACCTAAAAGTATTATATCCAATAAAGGTGGAAATTACCAGTATGAATTAAAAAATGACTGACTACATTCTGCCTACGAGAATTTACTTCAGATTTAAAAAAAAAATTTTTTTTTTAAAATTTAAAGATAGTAAAATCCAACAAAGCATAACAGAACAAAGTCAATCAAAACAAAGTAGTAGAACTGGTACAGAACTTCAAAGAAAGATACTAGGAAAACAATAGCTACTATAGTATATCTTGTTTCAGAATGGTTGACCATCCATCAGGTATAGTAAAATCAAACCAAAAACAAAACAGAATAAAACCAATAAAAACAGAATATGAAATAAAGCAAATAAAAAAATTACTCAGAATAAAGCAAAACAATGAGAACACTATTGGGCCTCGAAGACAAGACAGAAGAGAATCCCCCATATTTGCCACATTGCATACTGTCATTTTCCCAAGAGATGCTCAGATTGCCAGTCCCAGGCCTGAAAAATCAACCAAATAATATAAGCATTTAGTTGCTTTATGTACCTTAGTTTCTATCAACTTAGCTGGTCCTCCAAACCAGCAGGCTGCTTACGGTGGGGGGGCAGGGGTAGATGTCCTTGGTTCTTAGCCCACGCGCTGGTAGATTTACAGGAGGCACATCTTTCTCTTTCTGGAGTCTACGCCCGTCACGCACTCACCAGGAAGGCAGGCTAGTTGTCTCCAAGAATTTACTTCAGTTTTAATGATAAAGACATATTAAAATGACAGAAAAAGAAAGACCATGCCAACATTGATCAAAAAAAATCTGGAAGTTGTATGTCAATATCATACAAAATAGAATTCATAATGAAAATTATCAGGAATAAGAGAAATATTACATAATTACAGTAGGACAAATTTAACAAAAGGAATAGCATCAAATCAAATGTGCATCTATCCAACAACAGAGTTTCAAAATAATTAAGCAGAAATAGAACTAAAAGAAGAATTAGACAAATTGAAAATCATAGCTAAAGACTTTTATACGTCTTTCTCAGTATCAATAGACCTAGTTCACTTTTGATCAACCAAGATATGGAAAAACTGAATAGCACTAGGAGCTATATCTAGTTGACATTACAGACCACTCCAC
>RJWM01034956.1:0-19313 GCA_004363535.1 Dasyprocta punctata | reverse complement strand
TTTTTTAAGTATCTTGGGTTCATCGTTTTGTTAGTTATTTGAACTCAGTCTGTTTTGCTTCTGTAGGATGGATGGTGCCCACTGACTCCCCCATCATGCCTGGGGGCACAGTCCTATACAAAACCAGGAAAGAGTCAGATTTTGTTTGCTAATGTAATGTGATACATCATATATACAGTCTCTCAAAAAGCAGGAATGCAGAAGAATTTCTTTTTTAAGGCAGGTATTAAAAACATATTTAGAATAATCATAATATCTATTGAGAAACATTATGCAAATTATGTAGCAGAAATCCAAACATACAGACTTACCCTCTAAGAATCAGTTACACATTCATTTATTGGCTTACCATCTACTATAAATAAACTAGTTCAAATAAGACATTTTCTATTTTAAATTAAAATATATAAATACAGTGAAAATCACTTTATATAACTTTGAGGACTCTTGAGAGTAACATGAAACAGTTAAAAGCAAGAAGCATGAGGAAAACAAGATACTAATTGTCTTAGCTAAATTTACAGTGGGACTATTAACCATAAAATATTAAAACTCACAAGATTTCAAAATAAGATAATTTTATAAAATTCAATAACTTTCTTCTATATCATTCAAAGACCAAACACAGAGTATTAAAGAAATCCATTTGGAATAACAATTTTGTGCATATAGCTAGTATGAAGCAACTTTAAAATATACAATATTTTTATAGAAAAACACTTAAACTATATTAAATGACATAAATGGTATCTGCACCAGTGGAGATAAAATAAGTCCTAGGAGGTTTAGACAAATAATAGAATAAATCACTCTGTGCATTATTAAGGGCAAGCAAATAGTCACATGTAATATGAGGAGGTAAAACACAGTTACTGCTCTCCTAAAGCCACTGGATTATGGACTCTGGGTGTATTTGGTGACTCCTACTATGACATATTCTCAAAAATCTATCTTTACTAAAATAAAACTAGAAAAAACAAAATCAAGCAGGTATGTATTTTACCACAGATTTTGTTTGTTTCAAGTATTACCTCAAGTATCAAAAGGAAAAAAAATCCTTCGTTAATTTTGTTTCAACCCCTATAGCTGAAGTGTTATTTCTAGATTTTAAATGACTTTCATGCTGTGTTTGATAAGCTCAGTGAACTGAAATGACATATGTAATATTTATCACAAATTATAAGTACTAAGGATATTTATATCATAGGTGAAAATAATGTTACATTTTCGTTCTTGCTATTTTTCTGGTTATTAAATAATCTAAACACCATTAACCTAAACAGGTAAAAGATAGCATTTGTGGGACACATGCAGAATTTGCTCATGAATATGATATACACAGCTGAAACTTCCACCATTGCATAAAATACCTCCAAAGCTTTTTTAGCCAATCAATGAGCTGGATGTGTAATCCTGGCCCTTGGGAGTTTGAGGCAGGGGGATCTCTGTGAGTTTGAGGCCAGCCTGGGCTACAAAGTGAGTTCAGTGCCAGACTGAACTACATAATGAAGCCCTGTCTCAAAAAGGCAAAAACAAACAAAACAAAGAAAAAAGTCAATCAGTGAAAGGCAAGTGAAAGGCAAGTGAAAGGTGAAAGACAATTATACACCAGTTTAAAGTTATAAAAATCTCAGTTCTCAACATTTATTCTCATGGAATAGCAGCCTAGATTACAGCTTTAATAAAGTCATGAATACAATATCAGATATCCACAATTACGTAGGACTAAATCATCAGTAGTAATCTCAGGTAACTCTAGGAATAATGAATATAAATTAGATTGCCTTGATTCCACTCAGGGTGACAAGTAAGCCTCAAGTAGATTATTTGAATTTAGTAAAATATAATTTTCCATATTTTTAGGCTTAGGATAGATGTCATTTATTGTTACACCACTAACTACTGTAGAGTTGTATTTTAATACAACAATGATTTATTTCATCTCTGGACACTATGTTTTTGATTATATCAATCCTTGAATGCTTTTTCTTGATTCATCCATGTGGTTCCATCAGTCTGGAGGGTCGGTTTTCCAGGAATACCTCACTCTTGACTGACAGATAAGGCTGACTGTTAACAACTCCGAGTGATTTTTTACTCTAACTAAAAGGAAATATCAGACTATATTGTGATTTCAAGACAGTCTTCCAAAGTTTTGAAAATAGAAACTGCAAATCATTTTGAGGCCAAAGTTCATAACTAACCCATCATTTAGAGCAAGTTATTTTGGTCAAAGCATAAAGGTAGCTCAGATTCAAGAGATGTGAAACAGTTTTTCCTGGATAGGAGAGATACAGAAAAATTTTTAGTCATATGCAATCTACTAGAGGGTTATTTTAGTATTGTAGATAAAAATTATAATTTATGTATAATTACAATTGCTACAATATATTTATAAAGGAATGATAGTTAATTTTTTAACAGTAAGTCAAATAAGTTATACACACAACACACTGGTTTCAATATCACTGTATGAGAGTTATTTTTGTATGTATTCATAAATGAAAGAGAGAGAAAGATAGAGAGAGAAAGAGAGACAGAGAGAGAGAAAGGGAGAGAAGAAAGATGGAGGTTTCTCCTGGTACATCAGATGAATATTTTCTCTTATTTTTTAAAAACTACGTATGTATAGCAATACATTATTATTGTTTTAACATCCATTCTTTTACTCATGACCATGGGGCTTTTGGGATTAGCTAATTTACAAGTATATTATGTAACAAACTTCACCAGAGCTGTAGTAGTGTTCTATTTTCTTCCATGTTAAAGTCAAATAAGGTAAATATCTGTAAAAGTTTCTACCATCAAAAAATGCTGTAATACATATATGAATATTAGGTGATCTGAAGTATTTTCAGACTCTTTTCACAAAATTTTACATATTTTGTTTTCCATAATAATGGACACATATATAACTTTCCCCACAAAAGTAAAATGAACAAAGAAAACTTAACATGCAGATAAAACATCAGCAAACAAGAATCACAAATTGCTAAACCCAATTTTCCTAGCAAGTGATTTAAATTGACAGAAATTTTGAAAAGCTGCTAAAATGGAAACATATGTCTTATATTTCAGGGTGGTGACAGTTGAGAAAAGTGAACATTGTCTTCAATGGACCATAGAATTTACGTTTCAGAATCTCTGTCAGAATGTTGGGAAGCGCAGACAGGTCCCCTCCACACCAGCCAGAGGCAGATCACAGTCTTCAGCTGAGCATCTTTTGTGACAATGCCCTGACACCATCTGCCTTTTTCATGTCTTCTTGCTTTTTGAATAAATGTAATCATCCACTCCACCATCTGATCCTGATGAGAGCTACTTTCCTGTTATTTTCACTTTACATTGTGTGCCTCCAGCAAGAATTTTAAAATACAATTACAAAGTGGAATTAGCAGTTTGCTTTACAATTTCTCAAAACTGGACTTACTGTCAAGTAGATTAAACATACATTATAATGAAAAAGAAATAAAAATATTGAATCAATGATTTTTAAAATTTGAGTTATTGTAAGTTTGGGAAAACAAAATAAAAATGCCACATGCAATAATAGCTTATTGTCAATTTACTGAGTCAAACTTGAGAAGCAAATTTTAAATTATCTTTAACTTCAGTAAAAAATAAAATTTAAATTCGTTATAGATAAATATTGAGTTGAACATTTCTTTTTTTCCTTTTTTTTTTTTTTTTTTTTGCGGCACCAGGGATTGAACTTGCAACCTTGTGCCTGTCAGACAGGTGCTTAAGTCACTGAGCCAAACACCCGGCCCTAGTTTTTTGAGGCAGGGTCACAGTGTGTAGCTCAGCCCGGCCTTGCGCTCGCGTTGTAGCCCAAGCCGGCCTTGAACTCACAACGTTCCTCCTACCTCAGCCACCCGAGTGCTGGGATTAAAGGTGTGCGCTACCACGCCCAGCTAAATTGAACATTTCTTAAAACATACACTTGAAACATTTTTAAGAGATAATATCTATGGTAATGAGGATAAATTAAGAATTAGTTAATATCCTCCTGTCTGTTAAACACAGAAGTTGCTGAAGCATTGAAACTTTAGAGGAATAGGATCTTTACTGATATTGTATTCTATGGGGAACCAAAGAAGAAATTCACATTTGAAAGTAGATAAGATTTGCTTTAGACAGATTTAAGTAATCTCTCTGGCTTTCAAATGTAAGTCTTTTGGAAATGTGATCCTGGACAAACTAAAAGAATTAAAGAAAAAAATTTGGAAAAAAAACCATTTCATTAAACCACTGGAGTAAATGAGACCAGAGAGGAATAATATATGATCGAGAATATCAGAAAAACCTAAGAAAATGAGGTAGCAATAAAAACCAGAAGAAAGAGCTAGAGACAAAAGGAAAGAAATGGAGTCATTATAAACTAAAAACTGGACCTTCTTAGCAAAGCGATGCTTTTAAAAGTAGACAGAAAATATTAGCATTATATGATTTAAAAATAAGTAAAAATTATTACATTGTATCATGTCTTATGGAGCCTTTTTCCACTTAGAAAAAAATGATTAAAAAGAGTAAATATTAACATGGCCATTATCATAATGTCTAGTAATTTTGTGTTGTTTTGAAAAATGCGAATCCCATTCTAATATTTCTTAATAATCCATCCTACAAATTTCAAAGTCTACATTCATGTAGAGTTATTTTTACCATAATATTTCCATGTTAAAATGCTAAGAAATGTATTGCTATTAATGAAGTTTTTGTCAACTAGAATGTGCATTCAGTGAAAATATCATCCATCAATATGTGGGAAATCTGACACACTTATGTGAATCTAAGAGATTATGACACCAACATACTTTCCTAAAGTAACAGCTAAACAAAATTCTGTAAAGAGAAAGGACATGATGCAAGAAGAAATCTTGGAACACCAGATAGGAAAAAAAGAATAATGGAAAAAGTGAAAACATGGGTAAACATAATGCATTTTCCTTCTTACCTGGTTATATAGAACAACCCAGATTAATCTCTGGAGTAGTATGCAGAGTGAAAGAAAATGAATCAGAGAAGACCACATATTGCATGCTTTAATTTAAATATTTTTGAAATGGTAGAGCTATAGAAATGGAAAAAATACCAGAGGTCTTTGAGGGGTAAGGATGAGGGTTATCGTTGTATTTATAGAAAGGCAGTGTGAAGCATTCTTGTGGTATAGGATATAGTATGTCTTGTTTTATTCATTTCAATATCTCGATTGTGATACTACACTTTTGTGAAAAGTGGAGAAAGGATATGTGAGACATATCTATCATTTTTTTGCAATTTCATTTGTATCTAAAATTATCTCAAAATACAAAATTGATTTAAAATATTTAATGGTAGGTAACGCTGATAATATGAAAAATAACGCTTTTTCAACAAATTTTAAAAGGTATCTAGGTTTTCAAAAGAAAAAGAAAATTTCTTTTAGACATTTTAGTAAACATTGGTATCGATGTAGATCTTGTTTGTATAGGCCAATGTTTTCATGATCATAATTTCATGATCATGTTAATTTAGCGTGGAGGACTGTAGGATTTATAGTGTTACATAAAAAAGTGTGCCTCATAGCAAAGAAAGCATGGAAAAAAGCTGTGAACATGGTGGCTCTTATTTCTTTAAGACTAGCCAAACTAAATTATTATATAGACTTTTATTATAAACATAATTTTCTTATTTCAGAAAATAATACATGTTTCTTTTATCATTTTTATTGTTATTAATTCCAGGAGTAATTAGTGTGTATTATGGGCCACATGATTGAGGCATGGTACTTAATTCTTGCAAACCTTAATTTTATCACCTCACACAAAATGACTGTATTCATTATCTTACAGTGTTACTTTAACACTAGAGATGTTGCTTGTATAACAGTACAAAGCTAGAAAAAACATGGTAGTGGTTACCAGAGATTATAAATCGGAATGAAATTTTTTACAAAAGGACAGTATAAAGCCCTTATTAATTTTTTGTATGTATCCTGACTTCCATATAAATTATTTGCATGTGGACACATACTGACACATCAAAGTTCATACATATATCCTGATATAAATCAAAACATTAATGTAGAACAGTCATTATTATTTTTAACAATTGTCATTTTTTTCAAAAATAATGTTTTTGAAATGAAAAATCATAATATTAGTAGAAGAACACAAGAAGAATAAAAAAGCAGTGGTAGCACAGTCATGACTTTATGAAAAAGCATCACTTTCAGAAACATAATGTGTAAAAATAATTTTAGTTCAGATTGATTTATAGTAATCTAGTGCAGTTCCATTAACATTAGCAATATCCAGGAAACTGCACAAAAGATTCTGCAGTCATAAGGATCAGCACAGAGGATTGCTGCAGGAAAGTTCCAGCCTGCCATCAATGCATAGCTCTTTATCACTAGTATTGAATTTGTTTCATATTGAAAAAGCCATCCATGAGAACCTCAATCATATTGATTCAGAAAAGATAGTAAACAGATGTTTAACTAAAATAACTTATTATCCTAAACTGTCAGCCTTGAACACCATCATAAACAGAGAGAAACAGAAAGGAAATGAGATGTGCTAGAGATATGAGCAAATAATATAGTGTGATTCATTTTTAAAATAAAGAGGCTATTGTATGCAGCAAGAGAGTATCTGTGACAGATACATTTAATATAAGAGGGACTCTTAAAAACAAAGCTGAAAATATATTGAAATATCAGTGAGTTACAAACTAGATTTAAATTTACTATTTGGTAATGAAAGATTAAAAGGTCAGCACAAGGTCAGTATAAAAATGTCAGATCACATTTCAAGGACAAAAGCAGTGTTTTTCTTCCTTGATATGTTCCTAATTCTGAGTTAATGAAAGAAAAATAATGATACCAGCTATTACATTCTAGTGGTCCTCTCATGTGAAGCACTAATTTACATTACATTCATGAAGTCATCTGAAGTATACCTTCCAATTTCTATAATTTCCATGTTATTCTACAACCAAGGATGCCTACAGAATAATTAATAACTTTCTTGCTAGAGATGAGGTGGTTGTTTTTTCTGCCCTATGAAAAGTTAGAAAAAAGCATGTCATGAACTTTTAAAGAAGTTTTATTCATATATTGGAATGGAAATTTATACAAGCTTATGCCAAAACACATACTTTTATATATTACTCACACATGTACATTTTTAAATAATTTCCAAATATAAGATATTTCTCTAAATAACATTAGTTGTTCCATATCCAAGATTGAAATTATAAGTATTACGATATTTATGTACATAAAATAGGAATACTGTGATATGAAAAATTATGTACATTGCACTGTTGATCAAAGATTTAGCCTAATGTACGGGTTTGATCATGAGTCCCCCCAAGGCCTTATGTAATCTGGACAGGGCTGAGTCTGGTGTTTGTGATCGGTTTGTCGTCCAGTACTGTGATGGGTGATGTGAATGTTGCAGTTGCCAAGGGGTGGCACCGACATATAGTGTAAGGGTGGAAGGAATGCATGACTCTCTCTCTCTCTCTCTCTCTCTCTCTCTCTCTCTCTCTCTCTCACTGGTTTGCTTTGTTGTTTATTGGCCGCCATGAATGGCTGTCCCACCATGCCACACTGCCTTGGACCCAACTAAGTATGGACTGAAACTCCTGAGAACTGTAAGAAATAAACTTTTCTTTCTCTAATTTTGGGCGTCAGGTATTTTGTCTCAGCAGCAAGTGAAAAGTAACTAATGTACCTACCACTGAAAGAGGAACTTTCTTAATTTATTTCTTCTTTATATCTAATACTTTATGTTTGGGCAGGAATAGCACATGGATTACTTTAAATCAAATTTCCTTTCTGATGCTGAGAACTGAAAGATGTGTATATATAAATGAGCCATTAGTAACAAAAAAATGGAAATTAATCTTCAAGGGACTAGCAAATTGGGAAGTTCTGAGAAGTGTGTTTATTTTGTGGCCCAAGATTTATTAAATAATTGTATTCTAAATTAGACACACATAATTAATACTAAAAGTAGCTAATGTTTATTGAATACATTTTTTCTGGTCACTGTGTTGACACATTGCCTCAATTATAACTATAAAATCAGCATAAGGAATAATTTCATGAACATCTTATAACTGAAGACAGAAACTCTTGAGAGCTTAAGTAAATTTCCTGTTATTAAATAGTCATTCAAAGGCAGGGAACGATCTGTTTCATAGTTTGCCTTTCCTTGTTAGAAGTCTGTAAGAGTCACGCACCTCTGTGCATTACTCACAGTGGCCTCTTTACTGGGTGAATTCAATATCTTAGTTTTTTTCATAGTAGGTAATTAAATTTTTCACAGCATGCTAAAAGAAATAAAATATAACTTATGAGTCCTTAGTACAGTTCAAATGATCTTTCATGCCTCAGACCTTCTCAAGTGCTTTGATTGCTTTGTCTGCATTTGGCTATCCCTTTGTCATTGATTTCATGACAATGACATAACTCTTAGGTTGCTAAGGTCTTACAGAAAATTGTTCCTATTACTGTCTTTTCCTCTTTTCTTTTAGTAATGAAATGATGCAGTTAGAACAAATATTAAAAAATTGGCCTGGCCTAGGGTTATTAATTTTACCTAATCTTTAGTCTCAGGGTCTATGTTGAAAGCCTAAACTTAAATTTTTTTGATCATTTTGTATTCTAAAAAAATTATTTGTGAGTCAGGGTAATTTATTTATTTCCCAGTACCTAATATGAGGTACTGTTTTATAACTATAAATTTTGTCTACGTTACTGTTAGTACATGATATTTACCCACTTATTCATAGATTTATATGACTATCAAATATTATTTAACAAACTACACAGCAAGCAAGGGAAACATCCTAGTTTAGTCACTTTAATGCTTTATCCTCAATTGAGAGAGAAATTCTGTTGATGGAATGTGAAAACTGTAATAATGTTATGGACTAAGAATCGAACTGCAGTCATATAGTGCTTATGGATAGATTTACAGACTAGACATAATTAAACATGCAACAAAATGAAAACCTAGATTTATTAAAAACATGTTAAAGGAGTGATAAGAAGTTAAAATTTTAAAAGTAGAGTCATAATAGTTTTTGATTATTGAAAAATAATGTTAGAATAGTATTTAAAACAGATGTAGTGAAATAAAACTTTCACGGACTAAAGTAAATGACCTGGTCATATAAAGGTTTCGAGTCATATAAGACAACTATGGATTTTGCTTAGTTTAAAATAATGGCCACCATAAGAGGGTAAATAATGACTTTAAATTAAATATTGTCTTCATATTCACACAGCACATTTGCTTTCAGCAGTACTGTTTTCTTGTTAGCTCACTAAACAGGTGAGTCAAAAGAAATACCGCGTTCCAGAGTCCAGAAATGCTGTAAATATTGAATGTGAATTTTTTGCTCAGAGGCAATCTGCCACCTTGTTATTTGAAAATCTAGATGCAAAAAGAGAAATGTCCTTGAGCAAATTGATTTGGAGAACTCATTATATTACACTTACCTCTTAAAATACTTAATAAACTTTTGTATAATAAGTTAAGCTTGTGCTTTTTGAAATTATTTGACAACATAATGTATTGTCTCCTATTAACACAATGAAACATAACTTTAGAAAATGATAACATGACTAAAACGTCTTTGGGAGAGTTTAGGGTACTACTTTAGATTAAATTATGCTACAAGGAATTTTTAAAGGATAAGCTTGATGCTCTTGCCTTTTTCAATGTTTTTGACAGCTGGAATGCTTTAGTAGAAAATTATAAAGTAAATAAAAGTCTTTCAATAAATAAAAATCATTAGATGAACTCGTTCACTGTGAATTTCTTTAATTATCAGTGTTTTTTTTTCCATCAGAAAATATATGTAACTAAAACTTTTTATGTAAATAAAATGCATTGATGAGAATATAAAAAAGTTAGTATGGTCAATGAGACTTATTGATACTGGAATATGTTTTAGCACCTTTGAGGATTTAGTGAGACAATCAGAAACGCAATGAGTGTTTTGTGAAAAGTAAACTATGATAGTGAAAAAGTACCTTACTGCTTTGTTCGAGAAGTCACAGTAAGAGAATATTGTGTAGAAAAGTCTTAGAATGATTCTTAAGGACTTGCACTGTAGTTTTTAGAAAGTTTGTCTACAGTCAAATCCTCTACTTACCAAATAACAGTTGGAATACAATGAGCCACAAAAGAAAGAATGACAAGATGACACATCTCCTTCTAGGTATTACACGGAATAACATTTCCAAACTAGCACTATTACAATCCAATTAAATAGGAAAAAATCCTCATACAAGAAAAAATTGCATGAAAAAATAACTTAAAACATATGTTTTAACTTTTTCTATTCTTGTCCTCATTTTCAGCAGTATGCATTTTCTCATCAATAAAATCCCACAAAACTATCTGTTCTTGATTTTTTGTAAAAATCTGCCTGTTGCTTATATTATGATTCAAAAAAAATCATAGATCTTTCTAGGATCTTCTTTGTTTCAATAAAACTCCTCTTAGGAGTTTTAAGTGGAGTCATATATTTATGTAGTTCTATTATAGTTAGCATCATTCTTTCTAAAGAATACAATGATCTATATTCCCTTTTCCATTATTATATAGTGTTCTTTTAAATCTCTGTGTCTTGTGTTATATGTTACTTTTCAATAATTATATTCACAGCTTGTCTAAAAGGTTGAGGCACTGTAAAAATGTTAAACAAATGAGCATTATGTATTAAAATGCTTTTATTTTCATAGTTTACCAAGCTGATATTTCAATCTTATTCAGTTTTAAAACCTATTTGTAGTAGAAAAAAAGATTTCTCTATCAGTTTGTAGAAACTGTTCTTTTCTTTTTTTTTCACTATTTGTTCCCTAAAAGAGAGCCATTCTACAATGTGTAAGGTTTTTGATAGTGCAAGGCAAATAACTCGCACCAAGTGAAATGAGAAAAACAAATGTGTGATAAGCTGAATGAGAAAACATCAATGTAGCACTCCACCTATGTGTTCTTTAGTTCATAATAAAATGTCTAGGAAAACCACTATTCCTCTATTAACTTACATAACTGTAATCTTTACTTACCTTGCTGAACCTATTTTATTTCAAAGTGATCATACATAAAAATCATTTTTTGCAGTAATACAATCACCATGAGGCAGACAGCATTTGAAAAGTATGATACTCAGTTTATTTCTACCTTTTCCATCCAAACACAAAGAAATGCTCAAAAAATTGTATAATACAGCATACAATACAATCATCTATTTGTTTTAATTTTATCTAAGTTTTCAATAATTATCAAGTACTCTCTGAAGTCCGATGTGCTCAAAGGCAAAAATAAATAAATAAATAAATAAATAAATAAATGAAAGAAAGAAAAAGAAAAAGATCAGTGCTATTGTAAAATATCCCTAATATCCTGATTTTAGAGCTGGCAAAATGCAAAAAATGTTACATCTGGAATTTCTTTAGGAAGTACTCAGGGTAGGCAAATGGTATCCCAGTTTCACCCTTTAGGTATGTTTGCTTATGAAATATTTCTCATGATTATTCAAATGCTACTATGAACTATGTTTTCTAATATTATCCAGTGGAATTTCATTTTATTTTGTTTTTTCCACTTTAAAATTATTTTTAAAATTTTATTAGTACATGTTGGCAATACACAATGATAACCTTCACTGCAGAGAACTGATACATGTACATGACACATTTCAATTTCATTTCTTTCTTTTCCCTCTACCATCTTCTATTTTGCCAGCATCGGATTCATAAATTTAATTTTATATATATATATATATATATATATATATATATGCAACCTGGTTAACTAAACACTTAAGGCAAAGATACTAATTCATGGTATACTTTTGAATATATTGTCAACACTGGATTATAATAACTTTTTTATGCCTTTTTTCATATTGTTTTCTTTTAGTTTCACACTTTATTGAATTTTTCATGTAAGAGTAATGATGCAATATTTAAGATTGTGTGTCTAATTTATTTCATTTAGCATTATAGTCTCAATAGATATTCATTTTCCTACAAATCACTTATTTACCTTCTTTATGGCAGAGTAGCTCTCTGCTGTGTATAAATATCACATTTCTTTATACGTTCATCAGTTAATGTGCATATAGGTTGTTTCCAATATTTAGTCATTATAAATTGTGCTGCCAAAAACATGGGTACCAATATATTACTGTGGTATGATGCCTTTAACTATTTGGGGGCAATAGCTAGTAAGGAAATAGATGATTCAAGCAAAATTTCTCTGTTTAAGTTTTGAGGAATCTACACACTGATTTTCATAACAGTTGTATAAGTTTATGCTTCCACTAAAACTGAAGAAGATTTCTTTTGTCTCCACAAAATCATGATTTTTCTTTTCCTACTACTGTGTCAATCAATGGAAGTAAAAATATTTCTATGCTACCTTTTTATATAGAATATTTTGGAGTTTCGCTGTAATCTTCATCTATCATCTCACAAATATACATTGCATATTTCTTTGTTGTTCTGCTATTGCCACTATGCTTAATTCCTCAGTCAATGTAATGTTTCATGTTCAAATTAATCTGAAACATCTACATTAATAGAACTAGCTTATTTATCACAGTGAAAAAGGTATTATGGGTGTATCATACTAGATTGCAGCACATAGAAGCCATAAAAATAAATAAATAGGTGTACTTCTTTTAAAACACCAAATTTTCCAAAATTACTTGCTGGCAGTGAAAAGAATGCAGAGTATATTTTTGTGGCTTTTTCCTAAAGTATAATTGCATGCAGTTGTGAATTAAATTATCATATCACACATGAGATGCTTCATAATTAGAACATAAATTCATGCTAAGACTCTGTGGTTGATTTACCAAAACAACTCTAGTATGAATAAGGTTGCATTATAGATTTATAACTACATTTTCATATATTCACATTAATTTCAAAATGTTATTTAGGGAATTTCTATTTCCTGATATCCATTGCCAACATAAAGAAACATTAACCTTACTAGTAAACTTTTCAGTAATATTAGGGCTCATTCAACTGCACGTTTTAATAATCTCTTTGATAAATCTACCTCCAGTCTAATCTCAGATGCTATGTACTAACTTCTGACAGTGTATACTAACTAGTATTTTCAAATCATTTAGGGAAGAATGTCTTTCTTTAATTTCTATGACTGAGCCTAACTATGCTTGGAAGTAAGCATAGTTTTCAGACAGACGCCCAAAAGGAGAGGATTTGCTGCCATGAAAGAGCATATATAGTCTGTGAAGTTGTCTTCCCTCAAGAGGAAAGTACAAGTTCCTAATAAAGGAGGAGCACTCAGTAGGGATTTGAAAAGACCAAATATTTGGGGGAATTCTCATACATGTTATATCCTAAGTTGCAGAATCCGAAAATATCCAAACAAAAACCTCAGGAAGATCACAAAACACTTGCCTCAGCTAGGTATTTAAACCTCTCTAGAAGTGAGTCTCTTTAAGTAGTAAGTCTATTCCACAATTTGTTTTCTCTTTCCGTGCAGGTTAAGGGCATTTTTGTAATCTATCAAAGAAAAAGAAGGTTCTTTCTGTCACATATATAAATTTTACCACTCTTTTTATTGCCTTCAATTTCTAGTCCCCAGTCTCCAGGGTGTCAGCACAACTTAGTAATAACCAGCCAACTCAGCTGCATTGCAGATACTTTCAATCCAGTAGATATTATGCCTAAACAATTGTAATGGCAAATAGTGTATTTTGCCAGATTAAGATTGGGGAAATCATTAGAAATCAACTGACTCTCCACTGTGTTTTGGGGAAGACATGTGCTTTACATTCTAAAGATGTTTTTAAAATTTATTTATTTTTTTATTTATTTTTGTCTTTTTGAGACAGGGTCTCACTATGCATTCAGGCTGGCCTTGAACTCACTTTGTAGCCCAGGCTGGCCCTGAACTCTCATGGCGATCCTCCTTCCTCAGCTTTCCAAGAGCTGGAATTGTTTTTTTGTTTTGTTTTGTTTTTCATTTTTTATGGGTTTGTTGTTTGTTTGCAGTCCCAGAAAGTGCAGTGCGCGTAGTGTATGACCTGGTTCCTTAACGCCCTCTTACTATTTGTTTGCATTGACCCTCACTTGGCGTTATTTCTGTCAGTTCTGATATGCAGATGATGTGACAGAACGTAAGTTCACCTGAGAAGCAGCAATCATGATAGCATGTGACGTGGAAGAAAAATATTGGGGCAAGACTTGTAAAGAAAAAGGCAAACGTGCAGCAGGAGAAAGACAGCAGCCTTCAGACGTGATACAAGTTTCATTCCTGTGAAGGAAGAATGGAAAGAAGAAAGCAGTTAGACCAGTTTCAGACTACCATGGGAGACAGAAATGTTGGTCAAGTTCAAGTCAATCATGCTGTAAATGCAGTTCATTGACAGAGCCCCAGAGAGCAGAGCAGAAGCCTGAATCTAGTACACAGTTATTTTTTGAGAGAAGTCAAAGGAAGCTCAGACTCATTAGGAATGCTAAGGGGATACCTAAGTGCGTGAGCCAGAACCACTCACTAACAAGGCTCTTTATGACTCTGACCGCAGAGTGGGTTATGAGCAACAGTCTCTTATGGCTTCCATGCATCTATGTGAAGGAAACTTCAATTGGGTTTGATTTTCTCTCTGTGTTAATAATTTTAAGCAATGTTAAAAGTAAAGCTGTTTTCACTGGAGCAGATCTCTATCTCACTAATCCTCCCATTGCTATACAGTTGCTCTGTAGAATACTTTTTCACTTTTCAAACTCATAGTTACTTGCTCTCATTTACCAAAGCACAAAAGTTTTGCTCTGTAGAATACTTTTTCACTTTTCAAACTCGTAGTTACTTGCTCTCATTTACCAAAGCACAAAAATTTTGAGAGATGACACCTACTCTACTTGATGACACTTTTTGAGGGAAGAACTCATATTTTTCACAAGTAACTTGTTAATATTATATTTTTCATGACAAAAGTCACTGTATTCCTCATGATAATAATTATAATAGCCCTAGTCCTAAATTAGAACGAATTCTCTGAATGTTTTCTTTTAATATGTGAAACACATATTTGAAACTTTAAAATTTTTATTTTCCTCACAAATATATCTCTTTAAACTTATATTCAGAGTTCTAAATAGTTGCAATTCCCATAAAACACACATTTGAAAATATCGTGGATTAAATATTGAAAACATAATTAGATATATTGGTTGAATGTAGATTTTAAAATATAATCACAGAGAATAAAAACAGACAATTTGTGAGCACACTGGTAACCTGACCTAGAATGAAAACATATAAGCCATTTACATAATACATGAATTTTTTATACTTTGGTGAATTTCAGAAATAATCTAATACACACCAAGCACTTAACCTTGATTTGAATCTGCTATACTAAAGGAAATTTCTAGCTTTTCTATTATTTTAAAAATGAGACATTTTCAATACCACAATTAATAAAAATTAAATTTTAAATTATTATTATTTTTAAGAAAGACACATGCAAAACTTCTATTAATGCCTATCTCAAGATTATGATTTTATTGTAAAAAAAGAACATATGTACTTAGTAGGAAAATAAGTATTGTGTCTGTTTATATGCAAATATTAGCACTAACATATTGGATAATGATTTAATATATAGAACAATGATGTAGGGAGAATTCAGTAATATAGCAAAAAAACACAATTCAATATGCCGTACATAATGGTTATATGTTTTCTACTCTAGAGTGAATGTTTGCTTATGTAACTATTTATAGCAAAGAATATAGAGGTGCTTTGAAATTTTAGAAAGATATCCTACCAAAAATAAGATCATTTCTGAAGAGTGATTTTGGGATTAACCTTGTAAGACAAAGTCAAGTGTTTGAGATTAGAAAACCATACTTCTGGATGTGTCTGAATGGGTCAGCACTACATAAACTCAAGTATACTGTGCAGTTCTGCGGTCATTTATCTCTGTTCTTTTCCCATGCTTTGCCTCCCCGCTGGCATGAATGTAACATTTTTTTTCTGTGATACACTCTTCTGCTGCAAGAGCACTACCTTGGAGCCAATCAAATGTGGTTTAGATCCCTAAAACTGTAAACCAAATTTATACTCTTAAAATTTGTGAGTGCTGTGTATTGTATCTCAGGGACTGAAAAACTCAATAATACAACTTTTGAAATTATATGCTGTGCAGTTGGTCATCTTTTGGAACTGAAGTAGCTCTAATATCTGAACAAAGGGCTTATATGTTGAGAGTAACTATGTCCCCTAGTAATATATTACAAAGTGCACAACAGCCAGGGCAACCATTGAAGCTGATATAAAGCTGGAAAAGTGGATTTGCTTCTCATAAAGGGTCGCTTGCTACAGATAAAATCATCCACATGATTCAGATTTTGGTTACATTTTCCAGGAATACTCTTGTGAGAAAGAGTTTGAACCATAAGACATTTATGAGAGAGAGAGAGAGAGAGAGAGAGAGAGAGAGAGAGAGAGAGAGAGAGAAATCTATGAAGGAAGAAGAGAAGAGGCATGCTCAAGCAGATGGAGGGGTAGAACTGAGATGCATGTTCAGCAAAACATCAAGATTTTATATCCCATTTCACTCAGACACACTGCTTTTCTTTCTGGAAGGATACAGACCTTGGCAGGTAAGCCATACTTTGAAGGAAATGGCAGATAGAATCTGTCTGCCGAATATACTTCTTGTAAGAGGACAAATGTCCTACTGAAGAGAGGGTCAGATTAATCCATCCCTTTTTCTACCAAAATATGAAAATATGTTTGGAGGCTTCCTTTGCTTCATCTCAATTTCATCTAAGCAAAAGTGTGGCAAAGGCATTATTTTATACTCTGCCATAGGCAGAACAACCAAAATCACCATCAGTATGTGGTTTACAAATATCAAGCAAAAGAAAACTACACTTTTAAAGTATCATAAATTTAAATGACAATACATAAAGTTTTCCATCATACTTATTCTTTTTCTGAAAACAAATACCAGAGGTCTACATTTAAATTAGGCTTCTCTTTTGTGTTAGATAATTACATAAAGAGTAAGAAGAATTTTATAAAGTTGTACATTTGTAAAGAGGAATAAATGACAAAATAAAAACAAAGATAGTAATTATATTGGTTAAAATTCTATTTTTATACATGACTTTAAACCAAAAAGCAAACAACTCCAGTTATATTGGATTTACTATGGATTCCTGACAGTCTTGGTCTCATACTCACTTGTATTGTGTGCCATTTGAATAGAGAATCAACTGCAGAGTTCAGATCACATACATTTCATTGGAAATGATATATTTCTAACGTTTGATCATCTCCAAATATACATTGAACTGGTTATTTTATTTGAAAAAGAATAAACAGTATTTTAATAGCTTGGATCATGTTTTATTCAAACTCTGATTGGCTGCCCAGTATATTTCACCTATTACTTTTAGAGTTTTCATTTTACAAAAAACTTTGATTTAATTTTATGTCTTTAGGTTGCATTTTAAAATTCATTTGTTGCAATAATTTCTCAAATAATGATGGATAATTGAATTATATTTGAAAATGGACTATGCATAAAAAATCAATCACAGTACACTAAATTTTAATTGAATGGAGAAAGGCAGAAGAAAAAAGCAACTAGTAAAACAGATAAAAGCATTAAAGAAGCAATAACAAACGAAAAAATATGTAAGAAAGTGTGCAAATTGGGTTTGGTAAGTGTTATGGCTTATATCTCTGTGCCCTTATAACCTCATGCACTCATAGTTGGGGCTGTTTTAACTGACTGAATTTATGATGTGTGATACTGAGATTAAGGATATGTCATAATAAATAAGTCGACTGATTGGTTTAGCACAGCTTTGAGTGTGGATAATAGGAATGTCCAAATGGTGTGGGTGGCACTGCACATACAACTTATGGCCTGGATGAGATAGAAAGGAAAAGGAGCCTTGCTTCACTGCTTACTGTTCACTACACTTGGCTCCGCCTGCCATGGACTGTTGGTCCTGTGATACCACCCTGCACAGGAGTCAGCTGACTATGAACTAAAATCTGTACAAACAGGAAGCTAAATAAACCTTTTGTTCTTTAACTTTGGGTGTCAGACTTTTTTTTTCCAGAAATGAGAAAGTAACTAAGACAGTGAGCAATCTAAAAATATGAGCATGAATGTGATTTTTATCTCTATGCAATACAGAGATACTTCAGGGACAATAGAGTAAAGTAAATATACATGCTGTAGATGGTTAGAGTATGCTAGATTTAATTGAAATGAAGCAAACTATCGGAAACTTTGTATATTTTTAGATTGTCCTTAGATCAGTTTAACGTATTTTTCTTTTGATTCAAGAAATCAAACATTCCAGGGACCTCTGCTTTTGTGTCTAAGATCTGTCGTCTTCATTTATGAAGTGGGAACTAAGTGCCATTCTATTTACACTCTTTTCCAAATACTTTTATCTTTCTCTTTGACTTCATTTCTGCCTGGTAGCAAAATGGTACTACTTCAGGTATTAGCCAACTAAACAAACTTCAGTGCTACTTTGTAGTGAATGCTTTCCCATAGGAAACATTCTCATTTTCTATAAATCTATTTTTAATCCTCAAAATACTTTTATTTTTATAGTGATATCACTTGGAATTTAGAGCAGACAATGTTTTCCATAAGGCATGTTCATCATGGTGTGTGAGTGCATGTATATTTGTGCAAATTGTGACAATTTACCATTTATGGTTTAAGAGCTACAAAGAAGAAATGTATATTCATATACTAAAATAAATTGATGTTTACTATCCAACTTATAAAACTAAAGTAAAAAAAAGTTTCTTTAGGATTTTTTTAAAATTACGTACTAATATGTCCAAGGATAAAATGTTGATGGTTTATTTTAGTAGTGTTGTTACTATGCCTGTATAATTCCTTTCAGTCTTGTTCTAAAATGCAAATTAATGTAAATGGATATTATGAAAGTTTGAATAGAAGTTTAGAGAGTCATAGAACGTTTTGCACAACCCAATACAGAATAACTACCACACTAAGCTGATGTTAGGTATTTTATAGAACAGACTTGAAGTCAATAAGAAATATTAAACTACTGCGTTTAGTTTTTTATTTTATTCTGGAGCTTACAAAAAAGAATTGTAGCATCACATAAATGCTGTTGTAAATACTATATCTTTTAGACATTAAGTAACCCAATATTAGTATGTATATACAATAAATATTTCAAATATCTGTGTATATTAAGCATTGCAAAATCACTAAGCCTCTGGAATTTTTCTTTCAAGACCTAAATATAA
>RJWM01034955.1:0-19311 GCA_004363535.1 Dasyprocta punctata | reverse complement strand
ACAGCCAATCAGTCACGGAACCAGGAAGTGATAGTACCAACATTGTTTTCTTCACATTCAGGCTCTGTACCATTGTGTCACTCTTGGCAGTGTTTGTTAGATTCTGAAGCCTAGCACAATGACCTTCTGTGAGCTCAGAAGGATGTGGAGTACCATTCTAATAGACTAAAAGTGTGTGTGTGTGTGTGTGTGTGTGTGTGTGTGTGTGTGTAATGCCCATTCATTTGGTAGATAATTCCAAAATTTCAGGCCAATGTTTTTAATTGAGGAGCACCTCCATTGAACCAAATACAACACGGGCCCCTCTTTCAAGGAAGGGAAAGGGTGATTGCTCTCCCCTCTAAGATATTATCAGACAATAAGTATAGCAATGTTCTATACTTGTAGAATGTGCTTATTCTTTAAAAAATTAAAATAGACTGCATCTCTGTAAGATCTGAACTCTGTCTCTCCTGAATTATGGGATTTGCTTTGTGATCATCAGTTTAGTATATATATGGTGAACTCTCACAATTAATTGTTAATTTTCTAATCAGGAACCCAGCAGATTGGCAAAAATTGAAAAGCTGGAGAGCATTTTTTTTCTGTAGTACTGGAGATTGAACTTAGGGCCTTCACGTTGAGCTACATCTGCAGCTTTTTTTACAGTGTTTTGAGGCATTATCTCACGAAGTCACTAAGTTGCCCGAGTTTGCCTTGAAATCGTGATCATTCTGTCTCAGTCACCAGACTGCTGGAGTTGCAGGCACATGTCACTTGACAAGAATGCAGAACAACCTTAACAAATATACTGCCAGAGGGAGTATCACTAGATAAAGGAACTTTTGAAAATTTTATGAGTTGTATTCAAATAACATAAGATGTATGAACTGTACCACACAAATCTGCATCTCTTAGGAAAGCACGAAGCATTAGAAATATTATATACATAATATATAATATTAATTTAAAAGGAAATAATGCAAGTGCACATTATCCATAGAATTGATAAAAAAAATTGTGGATCTGCATCTAATAGAATACTATACCATAGTGAAAAAATGAATTACATAGCTGCAATCTAGGAACCTATTGACTGGAAGAAGTATTGATACCCAAGAATACATACAATATGCTTCCATTTATACGACATGTTAAAATATGCAAATCTAACCAGTATATTGTTTAGGAATATAGCATATGTACTATGGAAGGAAAAGAAGTAGTCATAGAGGAAATGTGTGCCATGTGCAGAGACAAACATAACCGGCATGCATGTTCCACTTCAGTTTTAAAAACGCCTAATTCTTAGTTTCTGCCTTGGTTATTTTTCACTCATTGCTGAGGCAAAATACCTGACTCCCAAAATTAGAGAAGGAAAAGTTTATTTCTTACAGTTCTCAGGGGTTTCCAGTCCATACTCAGTTGGCTCCAAGGCAGTGTGGTGTGGTGGGGCAGCTGCTCATGGTGGCCGCCAAACAGCAAGGCAAACCAGCGAAAGAGAAAGAGAATTGAAGACACGTTCCTCCTGCCCTTACTCTGTATGACGGCTCCACCCCTGGATGGGTGCAGCACTCACATCACCAGTCCCAGCGCTACACAATAAACCAATCATGAACGCCAGACTCACCCCCGTCCAAATTACATGAGGCCTTGGGGGGACACAGGATCCAACCAATACAATATCCCTAAAGTCATTTGCATGTTCCTTTTTAATCTCACCCTTTCCTTTCCATAGGAACAATCAGCATCCTCAGTTTCATTTTGTTATTTATCTGTATTCATAAGGGTGTCCAAAAATATTATTTTATTGTTTTTATATGTTGAAGATGTCTTTGACAACCTTGTTTATTTGTTTGTTTCCAGTCCTTCAGGCCTACATATGTGCCCTATTTATATACATGCAGTTTTATCATGAATATAATGTCTGTTATGTGACAAATGTTCCATTTTCAATATCATAGCTGTACATATGGTGTAACAAGAGCAACACAAGCTACATGTTTAATAGCTACATTTTAGAAATAGTCATGTTAACCATGTTGAGTGTATTTTGGTGAGGACAAGAGCATTATTGTCAGGTTATTCACCTAGGTGATTATAGGGAGTTGTAGTTAAACCCAATAAGCAAAACCATGTTTGAAATGAAAACATTTAATGAACCCTTGACTGAGTCCTCTGACTCAGAGGCAAGAACAGCCATATCACTGAGAGGGGACAGACATCCTTCAGTGACAGGTATGTAGCATGTGTCCTGCATCCAGAGCCAGTCCTTAGAGACTTGGTACCTGCTGCAGGAAGAAAGATAGGGGAGACCAGGCCCAGAACCCCTGCCCAGAGCGTCTCAGGTGAGGTTTCGTTTGAACGACGAATCCTGAAGTAGAAACTAAGCCTGCATAATTGCTCAACTAGGTATCAGATCTGTTCAATTCTCAAATATTATGATACCATTTAAACTGTCACAAGCATAATTATCCAATAATAGTAGACGTATGGCTAAGTTAAAATAGCTAGGGAATAAATCTTGATGAATGCCTTTAGTCAGTTCTCACTAAGGGGAAAAAAACTGAAAAAATATTTTTCTTAATTATAAAAAATCATATTTTCTCATATTTTACTTTTACTCTTTCCTAAATAGAACAAATCTAAGATGATGATGAAGTCATGGTACTGATTCCTCAATTACTGTAGCTTTGATATAAAAAATAAGGAAAAATTAGTTAACTAGCTCACACTTCTTTATACAATTTATATGTACACATTTACACACAAACATTGTAACTCATAAAACTTAAAGCTTTCCAAATCTTTTAGTTCAAATTACATGCAACAATAAACTTGTTATTTCAATATGTCCTGATTTTATTTTTTCCCTTACTAATTTTATTTTTTTCCTTACTAATCCTGCTTAAAATATTTTGGATTTGTAGACATTCATCCTTTTTTTTTTTTTTTTTTTTTTTTTTTTTTTTTTTTTTTTTTTTTTTTTTGGTCTTTTTGAGACATGATCTCACTATGCAGTTCAGGCTGGTGTTGAATTCACTTTGTAGTCCCTGCTGGCCTTGAACTCACAGTGATCCTCCTGCCTCAGCCTCCCAAGTGTTGGGATTACAGGCATGTGCCACTATGGCCAGCTAGACATTTCATCTCACTATGTCGATGGAATTCCTGTTCCCAGCATTTTTCCAGATACAGTATTTCATGTAAGCCATTCATGTCATTGATTGATTTTTTTACTCAAAGACGACCAAGAAGTTACCAGTTAACTTCTTCCATTTTATGTGATTTTTTTAAGTGTTGAGATGTGAGTGGAAACAGAGAATTAATTTAGAGTTAATATTCCAAGTTAGATGTTGTGTGGACAGTAAATCATCAGTTCTGTTTATGAGCTGGATGACAATAAGGCACAGCTGAAAACACCAATTAATGTTCGCTAGTACAGGCCATTGACAGGAAACCAGAAATGTCCATCTGGAATAGCAGAATCCCATGAGCTCCCTTTCACTTCCTTTCACATTTATTTAGTATGAAATAAAGATCAAAGATGGCCTTTTTGACAGCAATTTGTGAAACATTTCCAAAGCTTTATTAGATTTTAATGATGTACCATATTTCCAGAGTGGATGAGGAATGCACTAATATGACCAAAAATACCTAGTGATTGGAAAATTTGAATACAAAAGCAATTCCAGTAATTCCGATTTAATTGGTATTACCTTTGCCCACAAAGTACTCAGTTGGAAGTTGTGCTTTTGTTCCAGTGTAGACAATGTAGAAATAGCTGGGCCATGCTCATTCCAAAAATATAAGACCATAACAGTTATTTTCTTCATGTACTCCATAGATAAGCTGATGAGTGAGTGGTCTGGGTCAGGTCCTCAGAGCCTGGGGTATGAACCTTGGCATCATTCATGCTGTGGGTATATCATTGTTTCTAACAGCTTTTGCCACACATATGAGGAAACTGATATACCAGTGATCTACGTAAGAATGCCTGTGTATCTACAAAATTTTTTCTAAGCTTATTCAGGCTAATGCCATGTAACATTTACAGTGTTTCTCAGAATCACTAGCATAATAGTAAGGGAAGGATCTTATTTTATGTTCTAAGTGATATGCTTGTTATGGCTTGTCTCTAGATGTTCCCCCTAAAGCCTCATGTGGTCATAGGTGGGGATTTTTCAGAGGTGGCTGGCTCTCAAGTGCATGATGCTGGAATTGATTCATGGTGCAATACTAGGCTCAAGAGCACCAGGATTAAGGGTGTGAGTGCTATCCACCCTGAGTAATCTGGATAAGATAAAAGGACCAGAAAGAATCTATTCTTGTTGTTTTTCTACCTTCTGCCTGCCATGAACTGTTTCTCCTTTGTGATGTCCGCCGTGGCACTCTGCCTTGGAGCCAACCAATTATGGATGGAAGCCTCTACAGACTGTGAGCTAAATAAATGTTTCATCTTTAACTTTGGGTGTTGGGCATTTTGTCTCAGCAATAAGAAAAGTAGCTAAGACAAAGCTAGAGGGCTTTAGTGCAATTTCAGAGTAAGAAAGATAACTTGGGAGAACAACGTGCACTGAGGCTCAACATCTGACACCCACAACTTAAAGAAGGAAGAGTTACAGAATTTTGAATCATAGTTTGTAGAGGTTTCAGTTTACAGTGAGCTGGCTCCAAATCAGGGCAGCATGGCAGAGGAAAAACAGCTCATGGTGTGGCAGCAGGAAACAGAGAGAGAGATCAAGGGAGAAGGGAGAGAGATACACCCCTCCAGGCACATGTCCAGTGACCCATCTTTTCCAACCAGGCTTCATTTCTCAAACTTCATTTAGCTATAAACTCATCAGTGGACTAGTACACTGTCAAATATCATGCCCTCATGATCCATTTACCTCCCAAAGCCCCACCCACATGAGTGCATGAAGCTTTTCAGGCACATCTGGAAATACTGGATAATTTATAAAGAATAAAAAATTATTTCTGTCCACTTTGAAGGCTGGGGCACCTAATCACAAGGTGCCGTCAAGCTTGATATCCATTGGATACCCCTCTCCACTTCCAAGATGGTGCCAGGACTCTGTGTCTTCCAAAGGGAAGGAGAGAAGAAAGGTGAACCACTCCCAAAGCTATTCTGACTTAGCCTTAATCCCTCTAGGAGAATAATACCTTCTCGACCCCAGCACCTACCATAGACCTTATCTCCCAAAACTGATACATTGGGGTTTAAGTTTCCAACAAATGAATTTTGGAAGTGACAGACATTTGAACCACAGCAGCAACAGTAGTCATCAAATGTGGTTTAATATGAGGTGGAGACTGAAGTTAGACAGAGCTAGTCAGTTGGAGGGATATAAGGTTATGACTACTGGATTCTTCTCACCCTTGCTGAAGAGGGTATTCCTTTTAAGTGCCTGCTTTTTGGTTTGATCAAACTTTGGTCAGGCTCCTCATCCTTTGCTTAGGTCTCTTTGTGTAATTCCTTATAAAAACTAGTTTTGCAAAAACTGCTAAACTGAGTTAGCAAGAACTCCTTACTCTGGGTATCTGATCACCCATGACACCTGATTGGGTCCCTTTATCTTTTACCATTCTCCAGATGTTGTCTGTTACCCTGATCTATCTTCAGCAACAGGTCAGGCTGTTGAATAGGCTTTGGATGTGGTTTGTCCCCAGCAAACCTTATGCTGAAACTTGATTTCCAATGTAAACATGTCAAAACGTGGTGGGTGACAAACAGGAATGCATCATCTTAGGAAGGATTAATGCCATCCTAGCAGGAACTGGAGGGAATTCTTGAGTGAATGAGTTGGTGACTGAAGGAGTGAATTGTGATAAAGCAAGGCTGCTCCTACTGTCTTGTCTCTGCCACACGAACCTATTTGCACTCCCATTTTCTGCCATGAATTGAAGCAGTCAAAGGTCTTCACCAGCACCACATTCTGCAACTTTCCAGCCTCCAGAACTGTGAGCCAACACACCTCTGCTTTTTAAGAATACCTATCTAAGGTATTTTGTTATAGCAATAGAAAACAGATTAAGATTTCCCTGATAGTTTTACCTAGTTTTAAGCCCTCTGACCCCATTGGGCCTTTGTCTATAAATTCTCACTCATGTGCACTGAATTCAGATTTCAAGCTTCTCCATTACAAAATCCCACTGTGGGGGGTATCTATATCTATCTCAGTAAAGTTTCTCTTTCACCCCTTGAATAATCCTCCTTACAAAGCTTTAACAAGTACCTTTAAATGTTGCTTTCCTATTAAGTGCAAAAGAGAAGGGGCTTTGCCATAGTGCAATTGAAAGATGGATGTGTATGCATCTTGACTTATGATGCATGTGCTCATTTATTCATCAACATTAGTTGGACACCCAGCTAGCATGGAAACAAGCTAATTACTGGGCATAAAGATTATGTATTCTTGATCTATAAATTCAACTACTCACTCAGATATTTACAGCGTAATGGGGTAGAGTTCTGGAAAAACTCACAGAAGTGACAGACCATATGCTCCTGAAGGAATCAGGGTCACATTACAGAAGGGGCTACATGTGAACCTGGCTTCAACAGTGACTGTTTGCATGTCAGAGATTAGATAGAGCATTTAGAACATATAAACACTACCCCAGGCTATAAGCTTAATGACTTTATGGTATTTTAATGCTCTTTCTATATCTGATTCAACTAGATCTGCATTTCATTTTATATATGCAGAAAGAGGCTACTTTTCTGCTTAGTCTGGGTATTAGTTGAAAAATACTATGGAGATTCAACTTTAAAAAACAGTCAATATTTGGCATAAAATTAAGCACTTCCAGCTCCATGCCTTCAGCAGTTGCCTGCCAAGATTCTCCCATAGAGAAGTAATTCCAGTCATTTTCAATGCGCCACCAGCTTCCTCCCTGATTCTGCCAGAAAATATCTGTTCCCTCCATGACTTGTCAGCAGGTTTATTGCCTTTAACTCTCACTTTGTTGCATAGGCTTTTTAAATAACAGGTGAAAGAAAAACAGTTATGGCCAACCATTAATGAAGTTTCTCCCCAGAGCAGGGGTTTTTGGCTTGAGAGTGGGGCTTCCCCTCTTGGGGAAGTTAGTAGCATGTGCAGATAGTTTTGATTGTCCTAAATTGTGAGAAAGAGTTATGAACCTCCTAAAAAATTTAAATTTCACTCTCAGTGTTCAGTTGTTTTCAAAGGGAAGCCTTTCTCCTCCTCTTTGCATGGAGTTTGTGAGAATGAGTGTGTGTGAGTGTGTGTGTGTGTGTGTGTGTTGTCTGTGTGAGTTGAGAATGGGGAGATGGCTTCTACTTACACATCCCTTCCATTCTCACACAGGAGGAGACCATAACTCTCACCTTAATCACCAGGACATGGGTACATCCTCCTCCTTCGGTGGGCCACAGATGCACTTGTGTGGCAGGCATACAAATGACGATTCTTCTATGGAGTCAGTGTTTCAAATCTTTGCATATACCTATGAGTCTCGGGTCTTGTTTCTGCAGTTACTTGACAGCATGGAAGATCCTTCCCAAACTACCCCAACCCCAGCTTCTGATCAAACTCCCTTCTTCAGATCCTTTTACTCACCAGGCATTTACCTAAAGATGGTGTCAATCTCAGCCTCTTGCTGTGGTGCCAGTAAGTTCACGGACACACATGTACCCTTGTCTCTCATCACGGTAGAAATACAGGTTGCTCTTTCATACTCTTTTTCTCCACTCTACATTCTTTTCCTCTTTTATTCAGCCTCAGTGTCTCATGTTCTCTGCCAGGGCTGTACCTTAGGAACCTCCCAGAGAAACACTTACCAGATCCAATTTGTTTATGGTTTGGGTCCCAATTTCTATGAGTCATCAATTCTCCATACAACCAAAGGACACAGCCTAAAGAAAACTGATTATTTTCTAGTAATTTACCTTATTATTGTATGTGTTCTCTACCCTAGATTCCCCCCAGATATGTATTAATATGTAAAGTTTAGAACTCCTAAAAGAAAGGCTCACTGGCAGCCTTTCCCTGCATGCCCCTTCCATTCACCATGCCTATTTTTCTATCAAGAATGAGTAAAACTGATTGGAATTGTCTTTGTATGGTTCACAACTTCCAGCAATTCCGGCTGGCAATATGAGGCTGAAGAAAATGATTCAGTGTAATATACTTCTTTGTTAAATGACTGGTGCCTGATATATGATGCTTCATCTGATGATTTCTTCCAGTCTAAAATTTATGTGCACAATTAAAAGAAGAGCAGCATAGTTAATGTGATCACATAGCAATAATTTAATTTGCTTTTCTAAAAGTAGGCAATGAGAGGTATTATGATTAATGAGTGATTTTTATTATAATCTTTCCATTATATTCAGAAGATAAATTTATTGAATATATTTATACTTTTATGGGTTTGCTTGGCACTCATGTAGTCAATTGATTTTCTTTCTGATTATCTTTAAATACTGTTTGGCTGAAGTTTTGAAATAATGCTGTGGACTTGTTTCATGGCTTGAGTAAAGCTTTCACTACATAACATCTTCAGTAGATTCTCTTTATACAAAAATGTTTTTGCTAATATTTTCTCCCATTCCACAGGTTATATTTCATTTTATTATTTTTTGTGAAGCTTTTTCACATATATCTATTTTATTGCCCATACTCTTGTTTCTTTTCCAAGACCACTGTCAAGTTTTTCTTGTGAGGTTTTCTTCTTAGCATTTTGTGGTTTCAGGTCTTACAATTAGGTCTTTAATCCATTATGAGATGATCTTTGTGTATGGCATAAGATAAGTGTCTACTTTCAATCTTTTACAAACTGTGTGTCTGATAACATGGTTTATAGTCAAACTATATAAGGGATTTATACAACTGAAGAGCAAGAAAAAAAATCCATTTAAAACTAAGCAAAGTTTCAGGGAAGATGTGAAAGAACGAACCATACTCACTGCTGGTAGGAGCACCAGCTGATAAGCTCTTGTGGGAAAGAGTGTGAAAGTTCCTCAAAAAATAAAAACTGGAATTGCCATAGTATTCAACAGTTCAACTTCTGGCAGTATATACCTCGAATAATTGAAATCAGAATCTTAAGAGATATCTGAATTCCCATATTCACTGTAGCATCATTCAAAATAGCCAAGATATACAGCATAATTCCAAGAAAATGGATGAATGGATAGATAGTAATATGTATGCATGAAGTGATTTTAATTATACATAGAAAAAGAGGAAATTGGGCTGGGGATGTGGCTCAGTGGTAGAGCACTTGCTTAGCATGGGAAAGGCCCTAGGTTTGATCCCAGAATCAGAAAACATTAGAAGGAAATCCTGCCATCTTCGGCACTAGGGCTGGACCTAGAAACCATTATGCTAAGTGAGATAAACCAGGCACAAAAAGATGATATGATGCAATCTCATGTATGTGTGGAATCTAGAATATTTAAACTCAGACACATAGCATTAAAGTGGTTTCTGGGAGCTGGAATCTACCATATAAATTTTTATAAGATAGATGTTTATTAAATATTCTAACTAAGCAAAGTAGTAATGATGATGATGATGTTGATGATGATGTTGATGGGGGTAGTAGAAAGCATTGAAAGTTGTTTTATTTCCTTGATGGTAATGATGGGTTTGTGGGTACATAGGTATCCCAAACTCATCAAGATACATGTAGTGAATATGCCCAGCTTTAAGGAAAACCATAAGCAAAATATTTAAACTAGATATGCCCTGACAGCAAAGTTTCTCCACACATCCCTGGGAACTGTAAAAACTTCAGCTACCTAGCAACTGTGCCTGTAATTTAGATAACCCAGGCACCTGAAAACCTGCTTGAATATTCTGCACAAAGATAAAAGCCACACATCAGAATATGCATATTTCAAATTTCTTTGTCCCCTCCCTCTCACCAAAATGTAGAAAGAGTAACACAGATAAAAAAATGTGTTGACAACATCAGGATCCAGTCTGAGTAATTGAATTTGCTAAATATTAACTCTTTACCATGTAATCTCCCAATTTTCCCTCCCCACATCATCGCAGGCTTAATCTGTGTCACACATGGGATTGTTTCTGATAAGGGGCCAAGAGTAGGAACACAGAATATAACTGTATTAGTTGCTTCTAATGATAAAGTCTCAAGATCCCATGAGCGAGCCTTTAGGAAAGGACAGTGGGGTTCCCATTCCTCAATAAGGAGGTGGGCTCTGCTAAACCTGGGGATCAGGGACCATGGCCTGATTTTGAAGAATTTTCAGTCATGCAGAGAATTCCATCCAGTGATATATTTGGCTTGAATAATCAGACTCACAATTGTGTTTCTCATGCAGAAAGTGCTGGGGAACTGTGTTCCAGCATGCCATGGGCCCGTGGTTCTCCTGTAATTTAACTCCCCAAACATTTTCTTTGATTAACAGGGGTATTCTTAAACTATAACTAGCAAAGATTTTTTGAACTCTGAGCTTATTTGCTACTCTTAAAAATTCTTGTTTTTGCCTGGACTCAGTCTTGGAAGTAGCAGCTGTAAGAAAGGGCAGTCTGCATCTCTCTATGATCTGTTCCTGGCATTTTTCATTCTCTTGATCAGAAATGCAGCACTCTGTAAAGCCTCCTCCTTATTTTTCTTAGTCCACTTCAGAGTTGTGCAGCAGTATTTGTGTTACAGGTCATGTGGTGTGACAGGAGGCTGAATCTTGGGTGCTTTGGTTCTGGATTCCTTACCTTCCTTGAGAACATTTTGATTACGTACTGCTGGACATCACCTGCTTTAGAGAGCCTAGAAAGGTTGCAGATATTGCTAGCTCTTTTGAGCCTCAACTGATGAGACACAGTAGTATCAGTCAGTTCAGGAATAGCTTTACTTACAGTAACCAAGTTGAAAGCTCAGATTTTCACCCACAGGGAGCCTCTAGTAGATTTGCTCTTTGTCTCTCCTGTTCTCCTTAGTCTATAGCAAGAATGCCCCTAGCTCAGCTGTGGACACATGCACGGGGAAAACCTTGTTAGTGATTCCACCACCAATCCAGACCACATAAGCTTTGCATTCTTCACCCAGAGCATCCTTTATGTGGTCAATGCTTCCCACAGAAAGCAGAGTTTGCATTCATCATCTGTCAGTCTGGCAGCCAGTGGCTGGGAAGGAGATGTTCAGCTTCATGCTGAAGTTGCTGATTGCTGAGGAGGCAATGGGGGAAGGGTGCCAATGGGGATTTTATGATCAATGCTATTGTTACTCATTCTGCCTACCAAGAACTCAAGGCCAAATTGCTCTCCTGCACTCAGCAGCTTGCTCTGTGTCACTGTAAGTGCCAACTTGCTTTGGTTTCTTCTTAGTAATCAATTCTTTTAAAAAATCAATTATTTCATTTTTGCCCTAATTTCCTCTTGTTTAACCTTGTATTACATAAACTATCCAACATTTGCACTGATAGAATGTATATACAACATATTGAAAAGGACTTGTATTTAGCGTGCCCTATGAAGAGCAGACAGGGAATGTTTAAAGAGCCGGGCATGAAATCACCCAGGAAGATGTGCATGCATTAGACTATACAGATTTGTGAAAATAAAAATATTATATCAGGTGAGCTCTTGATTTCCCTTTGAAAATATGTGATTGCCTTCCAAGAGGGTGCCAGTCATAAACACATTTCCTTTATATTCTATAATTTAGTAAGATTTGAGACCATTAGAGCACTTCTTTATTTCTAGTGTACTCCATCTTGATTCAAGTCACTTAGAATATTATATATAATTTGTTCAACCATTCTGTTGTATTCAGAATTGTTTTCCTTTCATGCAAAGTTTCTCTCACTTTTTCTTTGCTCCTGTGGGTAGCAGAGTTGGGATGAAAATGAAAATGTTCGCAGAGTTATACAAACCAACCTGAGCATGGTTCTGCCACTAGTGTCACCGCATGTATGTTCCTGTCACAATCCAGTCGAGTTCAAGATTATATAGAATCTGTAAATCCAGCTTAAAGTGGCCCTTCTGATTCTGTGTTTACTAGGGATGCAATGTGGAAAGTTAGTGGAGATGAGCACTTTGCAGCAGGCCCATTGGAGGAAGAGATAAACCTCTTTTATTATAATTAACCTGTCACACAAACATTTTCACGGGGCCCTGGCTAAACAGGGGCAGCAGGAACATGGAAGCCACATGTATCCAAGTGATGCTGTGAAGCAAGACGTGGAAGCACTCAGGGCCAAGATGAGTGTGAAGTTGCTCAGGCCCAAAATTTAAGGACTTGTGTGGGTGCCCTGTCCCCTTTAGTATTGAGCCCTATGAGTGTCATCTCCCCCTAGTCCCAAGATATGCCTGCATTTCCAAACAGGGCTAATCCAAATGATAGTGGTATAGCTGGGAAAAATAGGAGAGTTTAAGAAAAAGAGCAACACTGTTTTGTAAAGAAATATGGCGAGAATATGTGAACTAAGAATACATGGCCCTGAGAGGACAGCTGGATTTCTCTCTGGAGAGGGTCTGGGTGCTCTGTGCATCCAGAATGGGAAATCAATGCTCAGACCAGATGATCCATTTGGGAAGGGGACCAAGAGTTTGGAGGAGCAGGGAGGGATGAGGGCAGTAGTGGATGAAAAAAGAATTAAGATATGTTTCATACATGTATCAACTCCCCACAATAAATGCGATCATTATGTACAGCAAACATGACTAAAAAAAGAAAGAAATGGTGCAAATATAGGGTTCAGAGGTGTTTGCTTAGTTTTTTTTCTCTCGCTAGTCAGAAACACTGAAATTTTACTTTTCCAGCCTTTGGATGCATCCTATTGTAACTTGTTCATGTGTCATAAAAGCATTGAAAATGGGAAGATCAAATGTGATCAAAGTCATGTTTTCCTGTGTTTCCATCACCCAACATCAATAGACTAAGGTTGTGACCTCACCTGGCACTTACTGCGTTGATTGCTAGTTTCAAAGCCCAAGGACATTAGTGGGTGTCTTTCTTGTTGCTATTTTTTAGCTGCAGTTTTTCAAAACTCGGCAGACATGCTTGATAAAATCTGATCAAAGAAGTCCTTGTAGACATGAGGATTTCTTCCCTTATGTTTATGCTCTTCATCTTTATTCGGTAGTTATCAGTGATGCTCCTTTTTCTTCTTACTCTTGCTCTCTTTTGAATTTTCTGATGTTCTGTCTGGAGTGAGGATCATCTTCAGATAACTGAGCAAAGCATTACTAAGCTCTTGCCAATCACTGCTGACACAGGCCTGAGTTTTTAAAAAACAAAACAAAACAACAGCAACAACAACAACAAAAGAATAAAAGCAATGATACAGAATTTCAAAACAAAATAATAGGAAATGAACACTAGTTAGTATATTGCATCTTCAAAGTAGTTGCTCAGATTACAAGATTTAGGCATGAAAAATGATCAAATAATCAAACAATGAAAGCACAAACTGTTCTTTTTGATGAACTAACAGAGATTAGTAGCATAGCTATCTATCTTGCATATATATAAATATACACATATACTTTTCACCTCTTTCTTCTCTCCTTTCCCCTATCCCAATTGTTCTTTCCTTTCGAGCATTTTCTTTACATTTCATTTTCACCATATCTATTGCACATTTCGGATCTTATTTACTCTTTCAGTTTTTTTACACTAGGGAGACAATACAATATTTCACATGTGAGTCTGACTTATTTCACTTATGAATATGGTCTCATGTTGCATCCATTTACCTATAAAAGTTTCAAGTTTATCCTTCTTTATAACTGAGTAATACTCCATTGTAGAAAGATACCACATCTTTTTTTATCCACTCTGCGGTTGATGGGCATTTGGGTTGTTTCCAAGATTTAGCTTTTACAAATTGTGCTGACATAGGAAATTTTAAAAATCAATTTTAAAAAGCATGCTGCTTCAAATTATGAGCACTTCTCACTTCTAACAACCCCAGGAATATTTCAGCCAATCCATCCACAGTGCATATTCTCTGGATCTGGATAATTGTATTTCATACTTGGTTCACTGACCCTATAAAAAAAAATTAAAGACAGAACAAATTGGAACCCAGTGTCACTTTTGTTTTAATGGTGCTGGGGATGAAACTCAAGGTCTTGCTCATGCTAAACAAGTATTCTGCCACTGAGCTATCATCGAAGCCCTCCCTGCCCCTTAAAGACTGTCTTACAGAGGTTTTCTAGGCAAAGAGTTTTATACCTGGAGTACAGACAAGTCCTAGAATGTAGAGTGGGCAGAAAGTTTGTAGGTTATTTGATCTGAACCCTCAGTTTGCAGGGCTGGAGCCCAAAATGCTCACTCACATGGTCACCCCAGATCAGACAGCATACCAAACAGAGCCAATGCTAGAATTCAGGGCTCCTGACTCCTATTTTAGCAGTTTCACTCTAAGAAGACAAAAACTAATGACAAAAAGTCACAACTGTGGTCAGTGTATATAGGATAATGTAGTGTAGGATAATGATCCCAACAATGTAAAAAGTCAGTACAGTAAGTTTAAACTTAATTGTAGAAAGTTGCATAGGAAAACATTCTTTAAAATGTATCGAATGATGGAATGAGCGACTGTAAAAATGCATTAATTTAATAAACACCTATGAGCAACTTTTCAGAGAATTTTCCAAGAAGATAAGTTTTTAGTGCAGTTTTAACTTCATATTTTATAAAACAAGATTTTTGAAAGAGTTATAGTAAGAAGCCAAAAAGTTATTAGCAACATTTTAATGCACTGAGCTCTCTATGATTGCTGCTGTGGAGTAGACTAGAAAATTGTGCCGCTGCCTGCGATATTTTGATGGTTTCTTAAGAGGAGCCCCTCATTGGGGGAATGGATGGTATCTTCTTTTTTCATTATAGTGTCAAACAGAGTACTCCTGGGTAATACAGAGGAGACACTCTACATGTGGTTACTGAGTACATAGAATAGAACTAGAGCAGACAGAATAGGTTAGAGACAAAGACATCAAGAGTTCAGAACAAATGGAAAAGTCAGGATGTAAAGAGATGTGAGAAGCAGAGCATGGTAGCGCACACCTGTAATCTTCACACTCTGAGAGGCTGAGGCAGGAAGATTGAGAATTTAAACCCAGCCTGGGCAACTTAGTGACTTAGTGATCATGTTTCAAAAAAGAAAGAAAAGATGAGTGAGTCTTGGGGGTTGAAGGTAGGAGCAAAAGTGAATTCTACTTCACAATTTTGCATAGAATCACTATGCACATGCAATTGGATTAAGATTTCATGTAAGAGCTATAAGTTAGAAGATTTGTGGATTGCTGATGTGGTGACACAATAACAAGATAGGGAATATTTTCTAATCTTTAAGAATGTTTATTAGTATGTTTGCAAAATGTAATGTTTACATTTATCCTGGGGAGGTGGTACAGGTTCGTAACATATCTTAACTGTTTTACTTCCCTTTGCCTCCTCTTCCTCCTCCCTGCCTCCATTTCTAGATTCTCTTCTCTAAATGTCTATTTTTATAAAAGCTCTATCTCCCTGCTTCCTGTTATCTGTCTTTTATTTTGCTCTTCAAATTATTTATACTTTTGGTTTCTCATATAAGAGAAACCATGTGGTACAGTATTTAAGCTTGTGTGTCTGATTTATTTCACTTAAGATTATGGTCCCAAGGCATAATCATTTTCCTACAAGTGACCAAATTGAAGCTAGGAAAAATTCAGCAGTCATTTTCAACCCTTGATACAATATCTAAATGGAAAATTGTAAAAAAAAATTCTCAATCTAACTTGCATAGGAACCATGTATACAATCTCTAGAACATTGTATATAGGAAAATAACTAAAACTCTCTGTTATACACTTACTGTCTTCCAGGTGCTGCAGTAGAGGTTTGGAATTCTCATTCATGCCTCACAATATTCAAGTATAAAACAAAATCATAGAGGCAGCTGTAGTTTATTGATTGCTTACAGTGTACCAAGAAGTAATCAATACTTTATCTGCATTATCCAGTTTCATTTTTCCGAGAAGGAATGAAATGCTTGCAACATAAAACTTAGGAAGCATCTGTCACACAGAGGTGGAGCTTTCAGAGGATAATTGGATCCAGGGCATCTGATGAGTATATAGCTAAATGGCATGTTGAGAGGTGAAGTTTGGTCAGAGGAGGTGGGTCATGGGAGCATGACTTGGGAGGCTCTTTCTCTCCCTCCTCCCTTGTCTGTCTGTCTGTCTCTCTCCTCCCTCTCTCTCCACCCTGTCCATCCTCTCTCTCACTTCTCTCCTCTGATCTCTTCCCTCTCTCTTACCCTCTCTCTCTCCTCTGTCTTTCCTCTTTCTCTTTACCCTCTCTCCTCTCTCTCCTGTCGCTCATCTCTTCTCTCTCCTCTCCCTCTCCTCTTTCTCCACCTTCTCTGTTCTCTATCTCACCTTCTCTTTCCTCTCTCTCTGTTATCTCTCTGTCTTTGTCTCTCTCTCTCTCTCTCTCTCTCACCTCTCCTCCCTTCTCCTCTCCCCCTTTCCTTCCACACCATCATGCCATGAGCCACTTCTCTTCTATTCCTCTCTGCCATGCCACACGGCATTCGAGAGAGCTGATTATGGACTGAAACCTCTACAAACTATGAAACAAAATAAACTTTTCCTCCTTTAACTTGCAGGTGTTTGGTATTTTTTCCTAGCAATAAGAAAAGTGGCTGACACAGTATCTGTTTCAGGACAAGATGTTGAGCCTATACTGAACAGAAGTTTGAACCTCTCAGGGTCAAGATGAGAGTGTCTTTTGTCCTTGGGATGTGTCCAGGAGTATTTCTTGTAGGTATTAGAACTGTGAAGAGAAACACTTCATGTACCTGTGTTTGAGGGTTTGAAGTTTGTCATCACTCTTCCCCTTAGAGGGGAAAGATAATTTGACCTCATTAAATCCTCTTCCATAGGGTAACCATAAACCTAGAAACATAACTGAATATACACAAAAAGAATTTATTGAAGAATCTGGGATGCAGCCACCAGATCAACTGTAGGAATTAGGTTGCCTGACCCTCCCCCTATACTGCAGAACCAGGCCTCCAGGGGAATGCCAGTCGCACAGAAGGACCTCAACCAGGGCAAGAAAGGCCAGACTAGCAAGATGGCAAAGTCTGAAATACGAGCCACCAGGTGGTAAGTTAGGTGAACCAGGGTTGTGCTCAGGTACAAAGACACATGGAATAGAAATGGGGAAGGGGGTGTGCCCCCCTTTATTTAAAATTCAATTTTGTTTTACTTTACTTTATTTTATTTTTATCTTACTTTCTCTTCCTTTTCCTCTTTCTCAATTTTTTTCTTTTTCTTTTTTCTTTATTTTTCTTTCCTTTTTTCATTTTTTTCTCTTCTCTAAATGACTGGGGAGAGCTTCAGCCACAGAAAACTAATCCTATCTTCTAAACCCAGAGACCAAGTTCAGATAATCTCTCAAATAGTCCTTCATTCTTTCTTTTCTGTTCTTTTCTCCGGTTTCCCAAACCCTGTGTGATCATCTTTTGTCCATCAGCCTTGCTTCTACTTCCTTCCCAGTTATCTTTGTTTTATACACTATCCTCCCTAAATTTCCCCACCACAGGGTAAAACCACTCTACCAAGAGGAAACACTTTGCATACAAACTTCTAATTTCTGATCAGTTCTGTTATGTAACTATAGACTTTGCACCTATGGTCTAAAGTAAAAAATCAGCAGTTACCACAGTTTGTCAGTTTCTAAGTTGTGCTTTATGCTATTGCCATTGCTAATTTTACTACTTTAGCTCTGATGGCATATCTGTTGTAATTAGTTGGTCTCCCTCTGTAACAATACTGGGAAACTCTGGGGTAGTAACCACACCACAGCCCTACACCAAAGGACTGGGGACTGAGCCAAACAGATGCCAACATCCCAAACTTAATTAATTAGGAAGGTAGGATCTTGGGACGGACACAAACCAAGAAAGTCCTACATACAGATGACAGTCTTGAAGAAGAGACCTTTCCTAGAAAGGCCTTGATACTAGTGATATAGCTACATGTTACAAAAACTCACAAGGATCATCACAGAAAACAAAATTTAAAACAATTTTCAAATAGAAAATGACAAGACAAAGAAGCAAAATGCAATCTCAGATCTCCAGCCCACCCAGAACAAGTCCAACAGACATTGACATAGAAAAATTTGGAAGATGCACACCCGAAATTTCTGAATTGATAGCAACTGAAGTAAAGAAACAAATCTATGAGGCTATAGAGGAAATCAGATCACAAATAATCTCTCAGGTTAGAAAAAGAAATGTCAACCATAATGAAGGAATTGTCCAACACATCTAGAGAAGACATAAACAAAAAATAGAGGAGCAAAGAAAATAATGGAAACTTTGAATGAACAATATAAGAAAGAATTACAATCCATGAAACAGATTCAAAGATATATCCAAGAAATCAAAAGCTCTGCTCAAAGCTGACAAAACAACTTGAAGGAAACTGTAGACGGACTTTCAGACAGGATCACAGATAATGATCATGAAAGGAAAGAGCTCTTTAAAAAAAACAAGGGACCAGAGAATAACAATTCAAAACCTGCAAGATGATGCAATGAAGAACAATATAATATTGATAGGTGTGAATGAAAAAGCAGGAGTCAATACAAGTGACATAAAAAGACTATTGGCAGAAATAATAGCAGAAAATTTCCCAAGCACAGGAACAGAATCTGACATACAGATAAGTGAGGCATACAGAACAACAAACAGCCATGACTGAAATAAATCTACAACAGGACATACGGCAATCAAGATCCCAGAAATTCAACACAAAAACAGAATATTAAAAGCTGTTAAAGAGAAAAAGTAACTCACCTATAAAGAAAAGCCCATTAAAATCATGGCCAACTTCTCAACATAAACCATCATGTAAAGAAGTGCTTGGAGTAAAGTATTTCAAGTCCTGAAAGAAAACAACTTCCAGTCCAGATCATTTTAACCTGTGAAACTATCTTTCAATATTAATAGAGAAATAAGGTACTTCCATGACAAAGAACAACAGAAGAAATTCATGACCACCAAACCAACCCTACAAAGACTACTGAAAGGTATTTTAGACAGAGATTAAGATGACCACAATTCCAAGAAAAGCATTAGAAAGAAATCACCAGGCAGGAAAAGCAATTAAACAGAGAGAAAAAGCAGGTAACCAACAGCAAGAAATTAAAATGACCAAGATAAGCAAATACATATCAGTTATATGCACCAATGTAATTGGCCTTAATTCACCAATCAAAAGAAATAGATTGGCAGAATGGATAAAGAAACAAGATCCAACAATATGCTGTATACAAGAAATGCATTTAACTCAAAAAGAAACTCATAGACTGAAAGTCAGAGTATAGAAAACAATA